>SNQJ01S0023215.1:219291-239830 GCA_010110895.2 Picea sitchensis | reverse complement strand
TGTGATCATATACACCAGGTCTATTACAGAGTTACAAATCATATTTGGATGATGATATTGATGAGGGATTTTGGTTGAGGTATATGTTGGGTACATGGTTGATACAAGTAGTTGATGAATTGGCACATACATGAGGTGTATAGTTGATGATGTTGGTACATATTGATTAGTCATAGTTGATGAGTAGTTGACACATGATTGGTACATACTTGGTACATGGTTGGATGCACTTTTTAATGGTACATGTTGATTACAAGTTGTTTGGTACAGGTTGGTGCATGGTTGATGCACTTGTTTATGGTACAGGTTGATTACAGGTTGAGGTACAGGTTGATGCATGGTTCAGGTTTATTGGTACATGTTTACAATGTTATATCTCACAGTGATAGTGTGACAGTGGTTCCATCGTTCTACTTATACTTCAGGGTGGCTGGACAGGGCAAGTATAGGTGGTTGTAGCCAGAGAACATAGGGGGTTGTAGCCTCCTTCTGGTTGTAGCCAAAGAATAGGGGAGTTGGAGCTTCCTTCATGTTGTATCCTAAGAAACAGGGGGGTTGGAGCCTCCTTCCAGTTGCAGTTGGAAAACAAAGGATGTTGGTGCTTCCAATGAATGTAATTCTTCAAGACATATAAGAAAAACAATTATGTTGTTTTCTCCCACTTTGGGTTTCCACATAAAACACTAGTGTATTGTGTATGTGTATGATTGTTCATTTGTTCATTGCTTATTTACTATGTAGTTATTGGATGACAATGCTACATTGATATAACACTTGTATTATATGGTTAAAAAGGATTAAATTTCTCTATTACTGATTCACCCCCCCTTCTCAGTAATCCAACAATTGGTATCAGAGCAGGTTCCTTCAGAAATCAGTTTAACCACTAAAAGGTAGATCATGGAGGGAAACAAATTATATAAAAATGGAATACCACTTTTCAATGGAAAGAAGTATGCATTTTGGATCATAAGGATGAAAACATATATACATGCACAGGGATTTGAAATTTGGCAATCAATTGTAGATGGATACACAACACTAGAAGTTCCAACAACAAATGACAAAGCAGTGAAACTTGGTCAGAATAATTCCAAATCCAAAAATGCACTTCTGAATGGTCTTAGTGAAATGGTATTCACCAAAGTTGCACATTATAAATCCGTTAAATATATTTGGGACAAACTTGAAAATATTTATGAAGGAGATTCAAAAGTCAAAGCAACAAAGCTTCAAACTTACAGAGGTCAATTCAAACAACTTAAGATGAAGGAAGATGAGAATATTGAATCTTACTTTTTACAAGTTTATGAAACAGTAAATGCAATCATAGGATTGGGAGAAAAAATCAAAGAGTCTGTAATTGTTCAAAAAGTACTAAGATCTCTTTCTATGATATTTGACCCTAAGATATCAACACTAGAAGAAAGATCAAATCTAAACTCAATAAGCATGGGCGAATTACATGGAATCTTCACAGCATATGAAATGAGAAATGAACAGGAAAATCCAGATATAAAAGAAGAAGACTTCAAAGCATCCAAAAAGTCAAAGAAAAAGGGAAGGAAAAAATAAGAACATAGAAACAACAATGACGTATCAGAAGATGATGAAGAAGTGGCCAAATTTGTCAAAAGACTGAACAAGGGAACCGACGGTAGGTATAGAGGTAAGCTTCCTTTAATTTGTTTTAATTGTGATGCTATTGGTCACTTTTATAACAAATTTCCTTATAAGAAAAAGAGAAATGATGAAGGTTACTCAAAATTCAAACAAACATATAAAGGAAAAATAACCACAAAGAAAGTTTTCAAGAAAAGCTTATGCACCAAAGAAGACATCTCATCATCAGATGAAGATGAAATCAGTGACACTGAGACAGAAAGAGTTATATTCATGGCAGTAGAAGATTCTGATAAAGAAGACTCTAAAGAAGAATATGAAGAAGTCGGAGAATAAATTGAAGAGGCAGAAGTTGACTACAGAGAGGAATTAATGTGTGGCATAGAAGTTATCAGAAGAGAAAAGAATAAAAACAAGAAACTACAAGCAAAACTAGACAAGAAAGAAGAGACTCAAGAACTAGAACAAATGATCACAAATTTGAAGGTTCAAATAGAAGAAGATAAAAGAATTGAAGAAGCACTCAAAGAACAAATAGAATAAAAAGACAAGATCATTGGAAATTTGGAAGAAGAGATTGTCAGATTAAGAAAGTATCTTCAAAAGAAAAATATGCAGAACAACTCAAAAGTTTTGGATGACATTATCAACAGTCAAAAATATCATCATGACAAGTCCGGACTTGGATACAATCAGACAGAAAAAGGATCAAGCTCCAAAACAACAGAGCACGAAACATATCCAAAAATATATGCAGAAACAATCAAGAGGGATAGGAATGTCTACAAGGAAGATTATAGGGACACCCCTCCACCAAGGAGATTTAGATTTCAAATGATCAACAACCGATAGATAGGCCTCAGGAAGAAGAAGAATTTATAAGAGTATCTCCTTTCAGAAGATCTTCAACTCCCATGTATCAAAATATATTTTTTGTTTTATGTTATGCATGTAATAATTTTGGACATAAAGCTGTGAATTGCAGAGCTAACAACATGAACACAAACAACTTTTAAAGTCATACACAAAGGGGTTATCTAAGAAGTCCTAGTGAAACACAGAGAAGAAGTTACAACAGGTTTGAATCTTTGAGCACTGAAGTGGAATGTTACAAATCTGATAATTTTGGACACATGGCCAAAGATTGCAGAATGACAGTCCCTCCTAGAGAACCACAACATAATAACAACAGTCAGAGACAGGAACCTTAGAAAAGGACATGGATAAGAAAGTAGGATTAGTATAGAAATGAAGAATACACACTTTCTCTACAAGCTAAGTAGAAGAAACGTGTTTGGTATGTTGACAATGGCTGTTCAAAACACATGATAGGTGATAGAGATAGGTTTCTTACATTACGAAAGGAAAGAGATGGATCAGTCTCCTTTGGAAATGATGATTCAACTAAAATCATTGGAAAAGGCAAAGTCACAATTGGGAACAAGAATACCAAGGCATAAAATGTTCTACTAGTAGAATATATGAAACATAATCTTCTAAGTGTGAATCAAATGTGTTACCAAGGTCATAAAGTTACTTTCGATTCACAAAAAATGCTAGATAATAAAATAAGGGTCAAGAAAATTGATTGCTATAACTGCGAGAACTTCAATCAACATATATGTATTAAGTGAAATTGGAAATGAAAAGTGTTGTTTAGGAAAGGAATATGAAAGTTAGCTATGGCACAAAAGATTGGGTAACATATATTTTGATAACCTTGTCAAAGTCAATAGAAGAGAATCAGTCAGAGAAATGGCCCGGATCACGAAACCAACCAATACTTTATGCAAGCAATGTCAAGAAGGAAAGCAAACAAATACCAGGTTTAAATCATAGGAATATTCAACGACAAGACCACTGGAAATTGTTCATACTGATCTAGTTGGACCAAATACAACAAAGGGTTTAAAAAGTAAGAAATACTTTATGTTATTAGTTGATGATTATACAAGAATGACTACAGTTTGTTTTCTCAAGAATAAGTCGGAAGCTTTTCAAAACTTCAAGATCTATAAGGAAATGGTTGAAAATGAAATGGATTCAAAAATCAAATGCTTGAGATATGATAATGGAGGAAAGTTCACTTCAAAGGAATTTATGGACTACTGCAGTAGTCATGGAATAAAAGGACAATTCTCTATTGCTAGGACACCTCAACAGAATGGAGTTGTTAAAAGAAAGAACATGACAGTACAAGAAATGGCTCGAGTAATGCTAATGGATTCCAAATTGACATAAATATTTTGGACACAGGCAGTGCATACAACAGTTCACATTCAAAAAATAATAATGCTCAGAAACAACACTGACAAAACTCCCTACGAGCTATGGAAAGGAAGACCAACAAATGTGAAGCACTTCAGAGTTTTTGGAAGCAAATGCTACATCAAAAGAGAAGATGGAAAAATGAGAAAGTTTGATTCTCGTTTGGACAAAGGGGTACTTGTTGGTTACTAAAGTATAAGGAAAGAATACAAGTGTTACAATATGAGATTGAACAAAGTTGTAAAAAACATCAATGTAACAATTGATGAAACAGATAGACCAACATCAAAGGAAGAAGAAAATGAATCAATGGAACAAATTTTCGAAGAAGAATAAGAAGATGAAAAGGAAGTAGAAGAGGAAGATGAAGAGAATCTGACATAAGTAGAAGAGCAAGTTCAACAAGTACCCCCAAAGACACCTAGAAGACGAGTACAGAAGAATCATCCTTCAGATCAGTTTATCGAAAACAAAGACGCAAGAGTTGATACTAGAAGAAGAATCCGTTCACTAGAACAAACACACCTATCACTCAAATCTATGATTGAAACAACCTATTTTGAAGAGGCCAGCAAGGATGGATTTTGGAAGAAGGCCATGGATGAAGAATTGGATCAAATAGAGAAAAACGACACTTGAAAATTGGTTCCAAGACCAAAGGATAAGAATGTAATCGACACAAAGTGGGTATATAGGAATAAATTGAATGAATATGGACAGGTTACAAGGAACAAAGCTAGATTGGTATGTAAAGGATATGCACAAGTTGAAGGAGTTGACTTTGAAGAGACATTTTCCCCAATTTCCAGAATGGAAGCAATCTGATTGCTTTTAGCTTATGCATGCTCCAAAAATATTAAAGTGTATTAGATGGATGTAAAATCTTATTTTCTGAATGGGTAACTTGAAGAATAAGTCTACATTGAGCAACCAGAAGGATTTCAGTTGTCAGAGAATGCAGAATATGTGTGCAAATTAAAGAAGGTCTTGTATAGTATAAAACAGGCTCCTAGAGCATGGTACTCTAGACTGGATAAATATCTATAGTAGGCAGGGTTCAGAAAAATAAGTGCAGACAACAACCTCTACATCAAGGTAAGTCAAGGTAATATTTTATTAATTGAATTTTATGTTGATGACATTATTTTTGGTAGTGTTGATGACAGGTTAAGAAAAAAAATTGTAAAGGATATGCAGAATGAATTTGAAATGTCATTACTTGAATAACTATCCTTCTTTCTGGGAATTTAGATACACCAAAGAAACCAAAGAATTTTTATTTCTCAAACCAAGTATATCAGAGAAATGCTAAAGAGGTTTGGAATGGAAGATTGCAAACCAGTTATCACTCTCATGTAAACCAATTGCAAGTTAAGCAAAGATGATGATTCAAAGTCTACAGATCAGAGGAAATACAGGTCAATGATTGGAAACCTACTATATGTGACAACATCCAATCCAAATGTAATGCAGGCAGTTGGACAGGTAGCATGATTTCAAGAAGCACCAAAGAAATCACATGTATTAGCAGTGAAGAGAATTTTCAGATATCTCAAAGGAGCATAAGAGTTTGTATTATGGTATCCAAAAGGAAAGGACCTATCTCTTATTTCCTACACAGATGCAGATTGTGCAGGTTGTATTGATGATCAATGAAGCACTAGTGGAACAACGTTATACTTGGGTGAGTGTTTACTATCATGGATAAGCAAGAAACAATCATCAATATCTTTATCTACAACCGAGGCAGAGTATATTGTAGCAACAACATGTTGTACACAGGTTATTTGGATGAAACAAACTTTGATAGATATAAAAGTTTAGTATGATGAGCCCATTCCAACATATTGTGATAATACAAGCACCATCAATATCTCAAAGAACCCGGTGATGCACTCGAAGACGAAGCACATTCCAATTAAGTATCACTATCTAGGGGAACAAGTTGCAGAAAAGAACCTCAGAGTTGAGTATGTGGGCACAAAATAACAAGTGACAGACATATTTACAAAACCACTTCCATGGGAAGCCATTGAATATATTCGCCAGAGACTTGGAGTTATGTCTACTCCAAAATTAATTATTTTGAATGCTTATCTTATATGTATTATATGTACATGAGGAAGAACCATAAAGAGGATAGTTCAGTCAGGGGGAGCAGCCCCTGATGGAAAGATACATTTTCCATTGATGACAAAGGGGGAGAGATTCATCAGATGCAGAGGACAGAGGCATGGTTCTAGGGAGGGAAATGGTCACAGAGATGCAGAGGACAAAGGCGTGTTTCCAGGGGGAGCATGAGTGATATGACTTCAGTATTGCATGACATAAGTTCAGTATTGCATCAGAGTGTTGCCATCAATGCCAAAGGGGGATATTTTTTATTAAGGTTGGTTGTCATTGATGTCAACCCTTGAGGAAAGTCCGATAGAGAATTCTAGTAGAAAAAAGGTTTGGGTAATGGAACCAAGGTTTTTTCATGTATAATGGTATGATTTTTAATAAATTTGAAGGTAATACTATTCTATATGGATAGTACATGTCATGCCATTTCTGGTGGTATGTGGAACATCACATAACTCCTCACGGTTTGAGATTTATGGCCTTACAAAGTTGGAGGACCCTCATATGTTGGCTTGAAGCCCCAAAAGGTCAAAGAAGTCAATGAGCTTGCAAAGAATAAATTATTATTTAAATGATAAAGTAAAGTGACAAAGTAAAAAATGATTATTTAAATAATAAAGTGAAGTGACAAAGTCAAAGAAGATTATTTAAATGATAAAGTGAGCTGACAAAGTCAAGGAGGAATATTTAAATGATAAAGTAGTGGATAAATTTATAATTATGGAAAGTGGATAACCATAAAAATGAGGAAAATAGGTTAAGTTACCTATAAATGGGTTAAGTGACCTAGAAATGGGTTAAGTGACCTAGAATATGGAGAGTATAAATACAAGGCAATGATCTCTCATTTTACACCACACTTGAGCATATTGAATATATATAGGTGACTGAGGTAACCAAAGGATATCTAAGACAAATTTTAGAGGGAAGGTGAAGAAAAGAGGGCCAAAATTCAAGGGAGGATAAATTCTTTTGATGATGCTTTCTAAGGTATGTTATTTACAGGTCATCTGACCATTTTCGCAATAACTTCTTTTCTAGAATGAGTCAGACCGTGAGATTGATATTCCATTGAGGAAACATATCCAAGTTTCTATGGTAACAAATTTAGTTTTTGGGTCATTGTATTGTTGTAGTTACAATCTGTGGAAAATAGGGTTTGTGGCTAGTCCTGAAACTAGTCTAAAATAGGTGTTTCGAGTAAAAATGTCATAACTTCTTCATAACAAATCCAAATTTAGTAAGACCAAATGTGTTGGTTAGAGTACAGTCTTTAGTATTCTTTGTAACATTTTTGTATCTATCCAACAAATATTTCATGCGGGGCACGCTCTACAAGGTCTCTCTCTAGAAGAAGCCATAATTTAACAAGGTATGCCATTTTTGCTATAAATCCTTTTCTGGGAGGTTCCAAGTAGTGACACCTAGAGGAATTTCATAAAACACACTGAATAAAATTGTGTATTATTTTCCTATATTTATTCATTACAGGTACATAGTTATGATTATTTCAAGTTAGGGTTGTTGACTAATCCAAAACTAGTCGTGTGAGACTAGAGAAAAGTTTGATGAAAATGCTAGTCTCTTGTTGATAAAGTTAAGGAAGGTTTGCAGGTATGTGATCATATACACCAGGTCTATTACATATTTACAAATCATATTTGGATGATGATATTGATGAGGGATTTTGGTTGAGGTACAGGTTTGGTAAATGGTTGAGACAAGTAGTTGATGAGTTGGTACATACATGAGGTGTATAGTTGATGATGTTGGTACATATTGATGAGTCATAGTTTATGAGTAGTTGAGTCATGATTGGTACATGGTTGGATGGGAGTTTTTATGGTACAAGTTGATTACATCTTGTTTGGTACAGGTTGGTGCATGGTTGAGGCACTTCTTTATGGTATAGGTTGATTACAGGTTGAGGTACAGGTTGATGCATGGTTCAAGTTTATTGGTACAAGTTTACAATGCTATATCTCATAGTGATAGTGAGACAATGGTTCCATCATTCTACTTCTACTTCAGGATGGTTGGATGGGGCAAGGATAGGTGGTTGTAGCTACCTTCCGGTTGTAGCCGAAGAACATAGGGGGTTGTAGCCTCCTTCTGGTTGTAGCTAGAGAATAGGAGAGTTGGAGCTTCCTTCAGGTTGTAGCCTGAGAAACAAGGGGGTTGGAGCCTCCTTCTAGTTGTAGCTAGAAAACAAAGGAAGTTGGTGCTTCTAATGAATGTAATTCTTCAAGACATATAAGAAAAATCATTCTGTGGTTTTATCTCACTTTAGGTTTCCACGTAAAACACTAGTGTACTGTGTATGTGTATGATTGTTCATTTGTTCATATCTTGTTTACTCTACAGTTATTGGATGATAATTCTACATTGATATAACACTTTGATTATATGGCTAAAAAGGATTAAATTGTTCTATTACTGATTCACCCCCCCTCTCAGTAATCCAACAATTTTATTATAATAAAAGTGTGGTTTTTCTATATTGTTATCTGAATATTTGTGGTATTTATGTATGCAAATATTTGGTACTTAACACATTCACCATTTGTCACATAAAAAGTCAATAATGTCCTCAGTTTTGATATTCTCTTTTAACAGTTCCTCTTCACCTGCATTATGATATTTTTTTACCAATTCTCACCACTTGGAGGAACGAGGATGGAGTCCCAAAAAATAAAGTAAGTATCTCCATCAAGATCACTTCCAGAGGCTTCATTTAGATGTGGCTTATGAAATTGATTTTTTATGGCTTGTTTCTATTCCAAGGGATCAAGACTTCAGGAAATAGATGCTTCCAATATTGAGTAAAAACAAAATTGGATCTTACATAGGATTACTATGCTTCTCCCTTAGGTTGTTTCGATGCACAATATCGATATCTAATAGAAATGTCGATTGATAAAAACTTTGTTTGGGTATAGGATTTTGACTCATCCCTTTCTTCAAAACAAACACTAAATATAAGACAAACAACCACTATTATTGACCTTGTAGAATCACTTAAAAATACAGATTACATTTAACATGGCAAAGAAACTCATTGAAACTTGTTTCTCCATGATTATTAGGGATTCATTCCATGCCCATATTTTAATTAGAAGAACACAAACATAAAGAGGTAATACAAAGAGTTGAACATAGTCACCAGGTGGAAAATTAATTTGGCGAATCAATTTTTGGGCGGTGGCGCCATAATAACCATAATTGGAAGAGAAATTGCGAGGAATGGTGAGGGTGACATGCCAAACAAGAACCTCAACAACCTAAAAATGAGGCATTATTATCCTTCCTTCATATTCCATGCTCCCAACTCAAGATCTGACCTGCATACCTATCAAATTCTTTCCCTCATTCTATTTTCTAGGGATCTCTCACAATTTGCAAGAGGTTATTTTTTTTTCCTTTCCAATGACACAATCCTGTATGGACAAATTTCCTTGCAACATCACACATCCTGCTAGAATCCATGGTTCTACGCATTTGAATCTTAAGAGATCTAACTTCCACCATTCATGTGTCCAAAGATCGATGAATGCCATCTCTTTCTAAATTTTACTTATGGTGTTGATAACCACCAGGAGAAAATGAGAAATCTCCATGAGCCACCACATATCATTAAACAAAATGATAGAATAAAAATTTCACGTCTTCTCTCCTTGGTTAAATTCCATGCAATTTGAAATGAGAAACATTATTAGGGCCCTCAATTTCCTTTCATTAAATATACATTGTGGATGTTGAGGATGCTAGCATTTGGCTTGTGAATTTGCACTGGACATATGAACTATATCCCATACAGTTACTAACTCATTCGTTGAAGGAATTGGAGATGGTGATAGATAATTTTCTCCCATATCTTGAAAATAAACTTGGTGCTTCAAAAGGAACTAGATGAATAATAAGATGTAAATGAGATTTCCCGATGGATATACTTCCTATATCTTTGATTTTCTTAATGGATCTCATTGAAAGTTCACCAAGCCACTCAATACTTGAAATATTCTCACGTTCATATTTGTTGACTAGCTTCTCCAATCTCCCAATTTCTTAGAAAGCTAAGAAAACTGAAACTTCCATTTGAATTGCCACTTCTTCCTTTAAATATGGAATGAAAACACACACCTGATATTTCAATGTTCCTTGCTTGGCACTTCGGCGTATTCCCGTTGTTGGAATATGTCAACATGATTCCCCTTCAGTGTTTGTTTGTTTTACATATGTGAAATCAAGCCTTGGCGCTCTGTGAGTGATATTATCGACATTATGTGTTTGGAATATTCTTTGGTGCACTTGAGTTTTGCCTCTGTGGGACATATCCCACATGCAACAAGAAATATTATATAGAAACTTCTATATACAACCATGTGTATGGTTATTTTCGATGTGTAGAGCATGACTATAGAGAACTCTTCATTGGGTGTTCTCTTGACATTTGGACTCATTGACCATGACTTTGATGTTTGATTGGACACATTCAAGGCTTTGAGTTTAATAAAAGCAAGACCAAATGACGTTTTTGGCAGAGATACATTATGACATCACCGGATTGAGGTTTGAGTAAATGGGAGACCTCTACAAAGCTTGACAAAAAAAATTGGAGACTTTGGAAAAATTGATCTATGTTACAACACCTGGTGTACTTGGAGGCATTTAATCTAGAGAAATAATAACAAATGGTTCTTAAAACAATGGTTTGGGACTCAATGTGTCCTTGTGTTCACTGATTATTCTTTTTGGTATTATATTTTCTAACTCTTTCTCTGATATGGAATCAACAATAGCATTTGTAATAATGGTATGCAATTTTAGGATTCTTGAGGGTTTGACTCATGAAATGTCCACCTCAATATTCCATTTATGATTTATTTTCTTATTTTTGATGTGAACATTTTCTATCTGCAACTTTTTCTCTTCTTTATTATACTGGGCATTATGCAATGTCAAAGACTTCTGTTAAAAAATGTTAGCCCCTCTTGGGCCAACTTCTCTGCAATTTGCTAACTTTTATCAATTTGTAGTGCTACCCAGTCAGGTATAGTGGAACTTTCTATTTCCCTATCAACTACATTCCTTGGGTTTCATGAATTCTATGACTCCTTGTTTCTTGAGCTCCTCTTTCTTTTTTGTTGTGATATTGCATGTGTTATTTCAATATTAGAATGAGGGGGGTCATCTTCATCATATCGCCCAACACGTTGTTCACTATTCTCTTCTCTTCTTATATTTGATTCTTGTTTCTTTTGTGCAGAGAAGGAACTCCTACCTGTATGGGGGGGAGAAGAAGAATGCACATTGGTTGCATCTTTACCTATTTGCCTTTTTTTTTTATGAGTTTTTGAACTAATCACATTGACCAAATCATCATTGCATACTTGTTTCTCCTTCTTCTTTGGGGTATCCGGGCCATTATCATCAATTACTTCAACAATACTTGTGAAAAAATTGCTATATCTCATGGACACCAAATGTTTAGAGAACAACTCTTCAAGGTTGAAACCTTTCAGGGGTTTTGTTTGCTTTAGATTAAATGTGTTATTCATTTTAGAAACTTCCATTAGATGAGAGGAAACTTTTGTTGTCGTATTGGCAGCATTACAAGGTAATGAAATGAATTGTCTCTTCCTATTTTGTAAAAAAGGATAAACCATGTTTTGTACTCTCTACATACCTATACAACAAAATACCTATCACAAACAAATTTCAGGAGAATACAAGGACTCTCCTCATAACCATACAACCCTATGTAATTATGGTCTTCTTCATGTACACAAAATCTCTTTCCTTTGGGGAAAAACTGGAATGGTTCCTTATGTTTCTAAAGAATCGGTTACCAGAATTGGACTGGTCCATTCTCAACATCCAAATTACTTCTTAAAGGCAATCCCTCAAAAAAATTTCAATAAGAAACAACTAAGAACAAATATGAAATCATGAAAAAAAAACTTTGAGTCTTTAAATAATTTGTCAGCTGTTAGGAAATATCATTTGAGGTTACCTCGACCCAGTTGAACATAGCTTCTTTTCAGAAGGAAAAATGGAAGACATACAAAACTGACCTGCGAATGTGAGATGTATACTCTCTTCCCATCAAACATACGAATAACCATGAAAACTCCTTATACGACTCCACCAACAATGATATATCAATTGTTGAAAGGTCATATGGAATTTCTATGGATGGAGCCATGAAATCCTTTAAAAAATTTACCCCACCATCCTGGGAATCCATAAAAGAGTCGACGTATGGAAACTTGAGACTTTTGTTGGACTTAGGAAGTCGAAGAATTCTTTTAAATTTTTTGGGAGTTAATGCAACATGGTTTTTCCCATCAACTACTACTCGGATTGTTGTACTTTTTGAATCAAACCTAGAGGAAAACCATGAAACCATCTCCCTCAATTCAAAGACTTCGGGAATGCAAACAACATTTACTAATCCAATCGTCCAAATTTTGTTATTTTTCTTATGCTCAAGAGTTAGACTCTAAAACGGCTGATATGTAGTTGACCAATGAAAGTATTTATATTGGCACGTGAGAGAGTTAACAATATCTCCAAAAAAAGGCTCTTTCCTCCTTCTTGTTGTCATATTTCTTATTCTTCCATTGCAATTTTGTATACGTGACATTGAATTATACAAATCAAGATGATTAAAGGATAAGTGCATGAATAAAATTTACTAAAACATCCATTCAACATGTACAAATTTCCTTTGAAATATGGGAAACCATAAATGGAAGTTATTTTGAAAAATGAGTTGTGCATGGGGAAATGGGATAATTAATCCACATTAACCCTGGATCACCACCCTTTATAACACGAATTAGAACTCATTAATGAAAATGACCCTTGATCAATGCGTAAGGCGCATGGTATCCATGAATATTTTTCTATGTGTGGAATGGGGGGTAGAGAGAGATCACTTCTTTAGAAGTGTAGTTGTGTGGGAGTTAATGTTGTGCGAGAGTGTGGAAATATGGAGTGTGCATATATAAATGCTTTGAGGGTTTTTTTGCACAAGGGTTTTGTGGGAGTATAGGTGTGGAGGGAAGTGTGTGGGAGAATAGGTGTGTGAAAGAAAATAATGTGCAAAGTAAATGGTTAGAATTAGGTTCCCCATGCACAAAAGGAAATGGAAAATGACTAATTTTTGGCCTGTGCAGAAGATAGGTTGTGTGGAAGAAGATTTTGTGTGGAGTGCGAAAGCAATATTTTTATAATAGAGAATCCCCGCACCACACAAGGAATCCATGCACCAAATTAATGTTAGAGCTATATCTCTTAATGTGGTTTCTATCTACATGATATTATATGCAATGTTTGTAAATCTCTTCATAGATCATATGGATTCACATGTGAATCAATGTTTCTCTACATCATCTCTTCATGTCCCATGGAACATGGAAAGTCTAAGGGTCGAATCCCATATTTGACCTAGAACTTTCTCTTCTTAATTGACTTCTATTGGTTACTGACAAATATGACAAAGTATTGCTAACTTTGGTCTCTACTCCAGTTGTTTCTTCTACTTATCGTACTTCTACACTTTCACCTTCTACTTCTCTCGCAGTTGAAATTTATTCTTTGATTCTCTCTTCCTAGTTAGAAAAGAACAAGGGGAGTGGTTCAAAGAGGGGCTTCCTCCATGCTCTTTCATCTTTTTCGAAGATGGATCCAAAAGATCTCCCCATATCTAGCCACACAAGCCTCCTCATAACCACCAAGGTCTTTGCTCCTTCTTGGAGGGATCCATCACTATTTTCTACTACATTGATGCTACTAATTTGTGCCCCATCTTCCTCTGATGTGACTGCATCTCTCACTAGCCAAGGGGATCCGAACTCATTTTCTTTGATCCTGCTACCACTATCTCTGGTATCATCCCTTGATACCTCATTCCTGATGCTGCATCTCTTTGATGACCTCTATTCTTCTACTCCTCTCTTTGGAAAAAATATTTTTCCTTCACACACTTCTAGTATGGTTTCTCTTCTCTTCATATTATATCTTACTAATCATTCAACACCCCTTGTTTTCTTTTCTTTTCTTCTCTTCTTGACTCGCCTCCTTATATAAGCTCTTCTTGTGTTTCTCTCATCTCTTCCTCTTTTCTACCCTTATGGATCCATTTTCTCTCACCTCATCTCATTGTCATGCCCATATTTTCACCCCCCCTCTTTGTGCAAGATGTTTACGCCAACATCCTATTTGGATCCATGCACATCAGACCCTTCTCCATGAATAACATTTTGATTCAAAAATGAATTTCTTCCAATAACCTTCTTCTAGGTTTAGTTGTAAACTTTCTTTCGGTGCTACTAAAATATTCACATAATTCAATTGAAAACTCAAAAATATACACTTATTTCACACAATCAATGCAAAAATCAATGGCTCTAGACTAGTTATTGTTCACATATTTCAACCTATTGACCAATTCTTGGTCCCAAAGCAACGGTTCTTGGGCTCAACATATAAAGTTAATCTTTGTTAGTCTCTTTATCCATTAATATAATAAATAAGGAAACATGACAAACAATATTTCATGCAAATATGAATAGATGTACCTTTGTTTCCATCATTTGAGGTTTATTTGAAGGTTCTTTTTCTCTCATTGCATGAACTCATATTCCTTCTTAGAGACCAATTCCTTTATCTCCTTCCTGGAAGGTTTCCATGTCATGTCATTCCTTCAACATGTAGAACAAAACCATTAGGTCTAGACAACATAACCACTTTTTTTCTCAGGGTTTTAGAACTAGGATTAGAAAGAATTTACCAACAAATACCCCATAGGAATCAACATATTCAATATTTAAGCATTGAAGAAAGTCTCACTCAATATTCCATGAGAATCATATAGACCAGTTGTCTTGTGCAAATCAGGAAGGAATAGTACAAACATAAGACATCCAACTTAGAACAATGCAATCACTTCACATTCATTCATAACATCCATATAAGTGCTATGTAGAATAATACATAAACTGCATACATTCATACTAGAATCCAGAATAGATAGACAAATGTGCTTAATGCTTCCTTCATTAATCTCAAATTCATTTAGATACATCAATACACAAAGGGCCACAACCTACATAGAGCGTATTCCGAGTGAAACAAAGACAACAATATGCTCATAATTTGATATACTTTCTCTCTCTTGTTTTATTTATGGCTCTATGAATACATTCAATATCTAACCATGAGAAACAACCACAAAAATAATAACTAGTTAACAAAAAACCCAACCCTTACATATCCGTGTGCATTCCTTTTATCTCTTCGAGAGCATGGAAATCATAATAAAGTTGTCATCTCACTAACAACCTCGACCATGACCATTCACTTTGTTAAAAAAATGGTTACAATCATTATAGAATATATTCAAGTATTTTAAATGCATGCAAACTTTATAAATCCTCATGTGGAATACAAAACGGGTTGGCACATGTAGTAGAAAACCAGTTGGAAACGATGTTGGATCTTGGCATCGCATAGTGAAAAATTCATGGCGCACATACAGTCCAGACTTGTGGCACACACGGTCTTTCCAAAACCTTAGGGTTCCAACTAGACCACCCTAAAAGTTTTTTCTGTCTTTTTTCAAAAATTAAATCAAATCAAATTTGATTCCCTAATTAACTTACATTATTTTATTTGCAAAAAAGGAAAACATTCAAGAAAACAACTTTGAGAAAAAAGGTCCTTGAGGAAAAGGACAAAAGTGTGTCACATCATCATTTTCCTTTTGATTTATACCTTCCAATGTAAGTTTTTATTTCTGGCCATGGAATTGGAGTTGCAAATTGAGGAATTCATGGCGTCAGAAAGACCATCAATGGCTATTGGGTTCATCCGGGATGAAGGCCCAAGATTTGGGGAACTGTTGCCCTCCTTTGGAGGGAAGGGGATCCTGGAATTGGCCTCTAAAACTAAGGAAATGATTTTTGTTGGAGCATTTTTCTAAACTATGTTTATGCCCCCCTCAGTGCCTATAAGGATACTCAAAGAATTGACGAAGAATGGATTTGATCCACACTTGAATTGGTAAAGGGGCCCCTGAATGTGAACTATTGAATAGCTAGTCCCTTGAGTGTAATAGACATAATTTTGAAATTTAAAGTATCCATATTGATATGATTCTTTCTAGTTTCCCATTGCCTTTCATTTTGCACAAATTGGGCTCAGGATGAGCAAGATATTTCCTTGGAAATGTCATGGGAAGATATTAGTTGTAGGGATGACCTAGAGAAAAATTGAAATTAAATATAAATTATGAAATAATTCTATAAATAAGATCCTACTCAAAGTATGCAGGTCTATAACTTTAATGGATCTCTTTTCATTTTAAAACAAAATTGCACTAGAGGCCTCAAATTAGGCCTCCTTCCGATACTTGCCTCTAGGCCAAACTAAGGTCCTTGACACTCCTGAAAATCCCACTAAAATTTTGGGTTGAATTTATGAGTGTGATTACTATAATTGGATTCTACATTACATTGCAATCGTCTAGACTATTTCTAGATGAAAATATGCCTCCATATGAGAAAGATTTCATGGGTGAAAATATGTAATTAGTTTTTCTAGTGACTCTTGTGGAAGGTGTTAGCATTGAGAGTCACCCTCAGACTACTATAGGATAATCCCCGTACCTATCAAATAGGTTTGTAAATATATATTTATGATAGAATGTCAAATGGACAAAACTGAGCATAGCAATGTTCCAAGACATAAACTCTAGGCTAGTATGCCTAAGAAAATGGGGTTTTGTTTAACTTCAGTCAGTGGTTTAAAGATAAATGTGAGTAGATGGAAGACTTGGTGATGAAGATGAATAGGTCTGCTATAAGCATCAAGCCTTCTAGCAAATAGGTGAAGAAAAAGATCAGACACAAGAACCTCTTGAACTAAACCTTATAACACTGATAACATTTACATCAACATAATAATCAAACATACATTATAAAAAAACTATAACATCTCATAATAATCATTCAATAATGATAAATCAAAGTAAGAAGAAGAAAGATGATGAAAGGAATAAGACTTCTATTAATCAAAATATCTCAGATCTCATACATAAAACCAAAGTATGTCTTTGTCTTATCAAAACATTACAATAGGGAGTCTATGCTAAACCATTGCACTTATTTGAGTTAACCTAAGAAAAACATAAGGAGAAAATAAAAAACAAACTTAAAAAGACTAATGGATAAAAAAATAAAACCTAAGGAGAAATTTGCCCCATGACAACTCCATGTGATAACAGAGAGAATATTAATTTTCTACTATATAGTTTTAAAATCATGTTGATTATGTTTTATTTATTTATTATTATTTTTATTTGTTTATATATATATATATATATATAATAAATTAACAAATAAAATAACATAATAAAAAAACAGACAATAAATTTTTTATTTTATATATGTGTGTGAGAAAACACCCTCAACATTGAACCATAGCGTAAAAAAAAAAAAAAGTTACAATATAATCCACTGGTGGTAGACGGAGGGGCGACAGTGGGACAACCTCCTACCCTTTTCACTTATTATTCTAAGTGGTGTCTCAACAGAGGTTGATGATAGGCAATGCATAGGAATAAGACAAATGAACCCACTCCTAGTGGCTAGGCTTTGGAGGAGTTTCAATGGAAGGTGGTTGTGTTGCACAATATAGAGAGAGGAGGGGTTGTGACTAGAAGTGGTGTCTGACTTGTTCTTCATGCACATGGGTCATTGGAGGGAAGGGCTACAACTTGTTTAATAATAATTTGGTTTTATACATTATAAAGGAGAGGGGAGGTCGTAGCTTTGACCCCGTCCCCCTCTAGTTGACTTGTTTCCTTGTATATTTTTAGATTAGAGAAAGGGGGAAGGGGGGTGTCAGGGGTTCAAATTGTTGGGTATGCGTTATACTCTTTGAAAAATTGATCACATGTATTGTATACTAATATAGGAACAAAGGGGGTCTATGGGGTGCTTAGAACCCCCCAGGCGGAAGGTTTGCGGGGGTTCAGGGGAGGTAGTCCCCAAGAAAAAAAAATGGTCAATATTTTGCCTATTTTTTCATCTGTGTTTTGGCAGTTTTTTGGCACATGGTTTTTTTCGATGGTTTTCTAATTATGGTTAAGGAAATAGGGTTGATGGATTACTGAAANTAATCATTTTTCTCCAAATAATCTAAGTGTTATATCAATGTAGAATTATTATCCAATAATGAGCAATAAGAAATGAACAATCACACACATACACAATACAACCCCCTAGTTTCTCAGGAAAACAATAATTCCTTGGAAGCACCAACTTCCTTTGTTTTCCAGCTGCAACTAGAAGGAGGCTACAACCCCCTAGTTTCTCAGGCTACAACCTGAGGGAAGCTCCAACTCCCCAATTCTATGGCTATAACTAGAAGGAGGCTACAACCCCCTATGTTCTCCAGCTACAATCGGAAGGTGGCTACAACCACCTGTCCTTGCCCAGTCCAACCACCCTGAAGTAGAAGTAGAATTATGGAACCACTATCACACTATCATTGTGAGATATATTGCTGTAAACATGTACCAATAAACCAAAACCATGCATCAACCATGCATCAACCTGTACCTCAACCAGTAATCAGCCTGTGCCATAAACCAGTGCATCAACCATGCACCAACCTATACCAAACAATATGTAATCAAACTGTACCATAAACAAGTGCAACCAACCATGTACCAAGTATGTACCAATCATGTGTCAAGTACTCATCAACTATGACTCATCATTATGTACCAATATCATCAACTATACACTTCATGTACGTGGCAACTCATCAACTACTTGTCTCAACCATTTACCCAACTTGTACCTCAACCAAAAGCCCTCATCAATTTTGTCATCCAAATATGATTTGTAACTCTGTAATAGACCTGGTGTATATGATCACATATCTGCAAAAGTTCCTTAACTTTAACAACAAGAGATTAGCATTTTCATCAAACGTTTCTTTAGTCTCACCAGACTAGTTTTGTATTAGTCAAAAACCCTAACTTGAAATAATCATAAATTTGTACTTGTAATTAATAAATATATGAAACTGATACACAATGTTCTTCAGTGTGTTTTATACAATTCCTCCAGGTTTCACTACTGGGAACCTCTCAGAAAAGGAGTTGTGGAAAAAATGGCACACCTTGCTGAATTTTGGCTTATTCTAGAGAGCGACCTTGTAGAGCGTGCCTCGAATGGAATATTTTTTGAATTGATATGAAACTGTTACACAACATACTATATAATGTATTATAACCAACACATTTTTTCTTACTTAATTTTTATCTTTTATGAATAAGTTATGACGTTTTTACCCGAAACACATGTTTTTGACTAGTTTCAGGACTAGCCACAAACCCTATTTTCCAAGGCATGTAACTCCAAAAATACAACGAGCCACATGATGAATTTTTTACCACAGATACTTGGATAAGTTTCCTCAATCGTATAGCAATTTCATGGTCTGAATCATTCTAGAAAAAACTTTATTGCGAAAATGGTGAGATGACCTGAAAAGAACATACCTTAGAAAGCATCATCAAAATAATTTATCCTTCCTTGAATTCTAGCCTTCTTTTCTTCAATTTCCTCATAAATCAGGCTTAGATATCCCTTGGTTACCTCAGACACCTATAGGTATTCAATATTCTCAAGTGTGTCTTAAATGAGAGAGCCTTACCTCTTATTTATACTCTCCAAGTAGCTTCCTTAAAAACATCTTCTAGGTCACTTTGCCCACTTTCCTTATTTTAGGGTTAACCCCCTTCTAATTTCTCCATTAAATTTATTATTTAAATAATTTATTTTTTATTCACTTTGAATCATAGTACACTCATCAGTGCAATTTATTATTTACCTTCTAAAATCTCTTAAACCACTTTGACTATTTTGACCTTTTGGGGCTTCTAGATGACATAAGAGGGTCCTCCAACTTCATAAGGCCATAACACACAAACCATGGGGAGTTATGTGATGTTCCACATACCACCATAAATGGAATGACATGTACTATCCATATAGAATAGTATTACCTTCAAATATAGCAAAAAGCATACCATTATCCATCAAACAAACTTGGGTCCATTACCCAAACCTGGGTTCTCCAACTTCAGATGGTCATAACTCTCTAATCGTGAGGAGTTATGTGACGTTCGACATACCACCGGAAATGGCATGACAAGAACTATCCATCTAGGATAGTTTCCCTAAAAAATTCACTTTCCTTCATCTCATTATTCCACAACTACTCGTGGGTTCTCTTACTCTGCAAAGCGTCTTCCTGTGAGGGATTTCACCATAAGGGGACCACTTTGGAGTTCATACATATTTACTTATTATCAACCATGACAAGACAATAATGAGTCATATTTACATCAAACAATATTGGGTCCATTACCCAAACCTTTGTGTTGCGAGGATTTCTTCAAGGGTTGAAATTAATGACAACCAACCTTAATCAACAATCTCCC
>SNQJ01S0023215.1:170490-207645 GCA_010110895.2 Picea sitchensis | reverse complement strand
GGGGACCACTTTGGAGTTCATCCATATTTACTTCTTATCAACCATGACAAGAAAATAATGAGTCATATTTACATCAAACAATCTTGGGTCCATTATCCAAACCTTTGTGCTGCGGGGATTTCTTCAAGGGTTGACATCAATGACAACCAACCTTAGGGTTGTTAACTAATATGGGTTAATGGATTGGGGATTTGGATGCCACATGATCCTATATGTATATTTTATCGTAAATAATGAATATGATGAATAGAATATTAGAGGTTCGACTCTAAATAGGTTGCTAGTCTTCCCAGTTTGGGATTTCAGGGTAAAAATCTATGTGTAGTGTGTGTGTGTGTGTGCTACTATATCTTTTGTGTTTTTATTAATAAATTGTTAGAAGTAATTAATTGTACAAGGTTAAAATGTACATTTGATATAAACCACCTCCCCTTCAAATTTGTAAGCATGGGCCTGCAACTTCCCAACAACCCATAAATTTAAAGAGGGACTAGAGCTTGATCCTGGTGCCCAAGGGGGTTTCAAATCCCCTCCATTGTACAACCATAAAAATTTTTAACCAACAATATGAACTCAACCACATATTTCCAGGAGAACTAATGATTCCTGAGCAATCCAACCATGAATTACCAAACACTTGGAGGAGAATAGAAACAATCACACAAATAAAACCATCCGAGCAATAAAAAAATATTGAACCAATAAAAAAAATCCTAAAATAGCAATATAATGCACTCAAATCTCACAAACACCCTTTTTCAAATTTTTGACTCATGAGAGCACATGCCCCAACACTTAACTTAGCCATGAACCATAGGAAAAACAACCAATGATGAAATTTTATTAACAATGGACTTTTTGGAGTGGATGGACTAGGGTACCACTTTCTTGAAAGAGGCTTGTTGAAAGGTTCTATGGCCTAGAATCTCCTAAAAAATTATTCCCATGAACCAAAACATCATCCCCTCCCCAACACACTGAGAAAATGAACAAGGAAAATGAGGAACATGGGGTTTTGGTATTTTTTCCCTTTTTTTTTGCAATTTTCTTTTTCAATTATTTTTTTTCTTTCTCAAAATGCATGCAAAATCAATTAGGTTGACTTTGACTTTGACTTTCACTAAAGGATACCAAGGATGAATCCGAATGAGAGAGAGAGAGAGAGTTGGAATGTGGCATGGGAAACATCATTTGGAAGTTCTCAACAATCTCGTCAAGACTACACAATAAGAAATTTGATCTCATGATTTCGAGGATGGTACCCAATGAATATAAACAATAACATAATAACATATAATGGATTTAAATTCAGTTTATTAAAATTGATTTAAGTTTAATTTATTAAAATTTAATTTATCTTATATGGATGTGAAGTTTGGGGATGCAATATCTCTTGAGAATTTTGGAGAAAGATAGATCAGATCCAAAAGAATTTTATAACTTATAATCTCAAAATTAAGGGCAATACACCCTATACTATCCTCCTCCAAGCAAGCCATTCCCCCATTGAGAGCACAACTATGATTACATACTTAATGCACAAGAACAAGATAAACAACATGGATAACAAGAGGTTCCCCAAATTTTCTTCAGACTCTATCCAAAATCACCAACGACTCAAGTAGGGATGGCATAATGATGTCAAGTCTTGGCTAAATCATTAGGGAATAAAGGAAGAAGTTATTCTGTAGGATACTAATGATATTAAAAATATTCTTAAAGCTAAATTTAAGGAGAATCTATGGTGCAATAAATAATTAGAGAATAAAATAAAATTAAGATATTATAAGGAGGTGGTTAACCCTAACCTTGAATATGAAAAATATCTCTTTATTTTGACCAGTGTAAAGAAGAGAATCATTATTTCTAAAATAAGAACTAATTCTCATGAGCTACATAGTGAAACTGGGCATTGGGCAATCCCCAAAACACCATGGGAAAAAATAATCTATCACCTTTTTGACACCAAGAGGGTTGAATATTAAAATCACTTTCTCCTAGAATGCCCTGCGTATACCCAAATTAGATCCTAATTTCAAAATATTTTTCACAATACTGACCTTCCTAACCTTCTAAGTCATTAAAACATTAGTGATCTTGGAAAGCTTCTCTTAATGATTTTCAAGCACTGGAATAACATTTTAAATAAATCCATGCAATCTCTTGTTTTTCTTAAGGTCCGGTAGACCAATTTTGGTCTCAGTGGACATTAACCATTATTATCATAATAAAAAATGAAAAATAACAAAATAATTTGCAAATAAAATTCATATAAAACATGCACAACATTCGATTAAAATATAATATATTATTGAGGCACATTTGAATATAAAATATTTATATGATGGTAATGGTTAATGTCCACTGAAACAAAAATTTCTCTATCCGACCTTAAGAAATGTAAGAGATTACTTGGATTTCCTTAAAATGTTATTTTAATTCTTGAAAAATATTATGAGAAGCATTTCAAGATCGTTAAATTTTTGATGACTTAGAAGGTTAGGAAGGTCAGTATTGTGACAAATATTTTGAAATTGAGATATAATTTGGGTATACACAAGGCACTTTAAGAGAAAGTGATTTTCATGTTCAACAATATTGGTGTCACAAAGGTGACAAATTCTTTCCTGCCATGGTGTTTTGGGGATTTCCTAATTGCTAGTAGGTAAATCCCCCTATAACTATACCAGGGTTTTAAGTATAGACAGAGCTATGAACTCCCTTAAAATACAATCTAATTCCTAAACTACCCCAAACAATCTAAAAATATGAACATAAATAAATAGGAAAGTGGATCAGAAGCAATACCTTTAGTCCAACATTCGATGTAGACCACCTCCAGCTTTGTAGCTCCCAGTCTGCAAGTCTCCTCCCAAAGATGACCTACAAGAGTACTTAGGCAAACAAAACTACAAAAATTCCATTTCTACTCATCAATTAAGGTTAGATATAAATCATTATGCATAAATCAAATGAAGGACATAAAGAAATTATTTGGGACATGAACAATATTCTTTAATTCAATATTAAAATATTGGAAATTACAACCTTTGTAGGATGATGCTCATGCGAACCTGGTCTGGGATCCTCTTGATATTGCTCCAAGTGCACTTATCCCAATTCTTTCTCTCACAATCAACTAATCACTTCAAGGGAATGAAAGGGATTGTATAGGAGAAAAGGCTAAAGAGGGAATGATGAGACAAGAACTGAGAAGGGTTGCAAATACTTGGGCAAGAAGGGAAAATGGATTTGGGAAGAGTTTCACCATTCTAATGCTTGATATTGGAATGATACCTCAATACTTCATTTTATATGAAAAAAGGATATTTATTCAGTTTGGGGATGGGATATAGCAGGTGAAATGGTTGAGAAACCTCCAATAGTCCCTTAATTCCATCGAATTCCTTGCAACTTTTTATTTTTTTCAACTTTTGGAGGTAAACGCGGGTTGTTTAGTATGAAAATAGCATATGTACGTGGGCTGTATATCATGGAGAAAGAGAATGTATGTGGGAAGTAGTGCAGCAGGGTGCGTACATGCTCCAAAAAATGGTTTTTTAAATAGAGTTCCTCAGCAGTGATTTGGAAAATTGTGCAAGTAGAAAGACCAATGCCATGTATGCATAAGTAGGGAATTTTAGGGCTATAATAGATGCCCCCTAATGTCTGAGGTTAGAAGAGAAAGTAATGGCCAAAATAAATTACAATATTGTCACCAGAGGGAATGCACAAAGTTGAGTGAGCCCGGGACCAGAGTTCGGGAGGTGCCATCTGCACAACAACAATTATCTCTCCAAGGTGAGCATACCCATGCTTCAGATGAACTAATAATGGCTTCCAATCAAGTACACTATAGATCCATGTCATATAAATGTATAAAGTGTAGCCGTGAGGAATACAAAACATATCTACATCTCAAAGATATACAAGTACAATATGCATCTTCAAGAAGCTAGTGATGCTTATGGCTGGAGATGAAAACTTTATAGCTCGAGCAAAATCTTCAAGATATTCCAAAATGAGGTAGCAGTACAATGGGAGTGTAATTCTCACTACCCTAAGGTCTTCGACAAGCCGTCAAGAAAAGACTGGAGGATCTCGATGATCAAGCAGAGAACTTCATTGATTTTGAATCTGGACTTGACTGGACTCTTGGGATGACCGACTCATGAAAGTCAAGAGAAAAATGGCAGAAAGGCCAACCCAGGTTGGATAAAACTTCCCTTGGAAAAAATCATGAAAGATGATCAGACTCAAGCAACATAACATTGACATAAGTCTGTGATGCAGGAGGCACCACAAACTCTCCATATGTTTGGAAGAGTAACCAAACGGAGGAAGACATAAATCTATGTAGCAGCGAGAACAACTTCCTAAGGTAATACTAGATCCCAATGATTGATGAACAAATGAAAGGATGTTCTTTGTGTAATACTAGATCCCAATGATTGATGAACAAATGAAAGGATGTTCTTTGTCCAAGGGAAACTATCTTTGTTGCCGAAAAAAGAATGTATTTTTCCCATCCTCTCTTTTTGGAATATTTTTTTTTTTGTCTTTTTCATTTTTTAAACGAGCTTGAAAAAAAATAAAATAATGCTATGTTACAAAGGAGGAATGAGTGTTGAGAGCAAGAAAATTAGTTCCAAGCGCATGGAACATATTCATGCTCAAGGCAAGGAGACATGTGCAGGATAAGGAGACTCGGGGAAAATTCATCCATGGGTCAAGGTGTCAGATAGCAGAGGAAAAAAATGTTGCAAGGATTGCGTATAAGGAATGCTTTAAAGGTTCAGTTGAGAGAAAAATGGAGCTGGAATTAAGACAAATACGCAAAGAGGAGACCCACAATACGATTAATCATGACACAACAAGACTCCTTCCATGTAAATTTTTACGAGCCTAGAGAAGAAACGCTTGGTGTTTTTTCATGTTTAGAGAGTCTAAAAAAATGCAAAAAGAAGACTCCAGGGAGTACCTTTTTCACAATTATTTCAATTATCTCAAAAAAGGGGTAAACTTGCACCGAAAGGACATCTTTTCAAAATTGTTTTAACGAGTGTGACAAAGACAATATTACTTGGCTATATTTTCAATTTTAAGGAGCCTGAAAAGAGCTTAACTATGGAATCACAACATTTTTCTAGGTTTAGTCTCCTTAGCCCAAAAAAGTATAAAATATAACTAAAGAGAACTCTCACAGCGAGATGAATCTCTCAAGGTGCACCTTTTTTTGCAATAATCTACTGGCTATAAAAAGGGTTAAACTCATGCCAAGTAGATGCTCTTCTAGACCATTTTAACGAGTGTGAAGGAACAAGGTCACTCGATGATCTTTTCATATTTAGGGAGTCTAAAAAGGGATTAACTATGGACTCTGGGGGCGTTCCTTTTTCATAAGTAATCTTCAAGGCCCGAAAAAGAGATAAACCAAAACCAAGGAGAATGTATCTTTTTCAAAAATTTAGTCCCTCAGGCCCGAAAAAGGGTTAAACTTACGCCTGAGAATACTCTTCTAGTGAACAAAACTTCCTAGAGAATACCTTTATTCGTAAAATTATCCATCCAGACTGAAAAAGGGTTAAACTATTGCCAGACATATGTGCCTTCAAATTTGAGTTTGGAAAGCGTGAAGGGAAACAAGATTGCTCGACAATCTTTTCAATTTTTAAGAGTTTGAAAAGGGCTTAAAGAAGACTCCAGGGGGATACTTTTCTCAAGTAATCCAGACGAGATTGAAAAGAATAAATATAGTCTCGTTGGATGTTTCTTTTGAATTTTAAAGAAATATTGAAAGACAACAAAGCATGCTCATTAGGGAGTCCCGAGGGTAAGGACAAGAATTTTGATTATCAAGAAGAACGAGGCTTGAATATGTAATCATGACAGGACTAACAAGGAATTCCAAGCCTATAGTCAAAACTGACAACATGGATTCCAACATGTAGCAAAGGATCTACCTAGGGCATCCATGTAGAGGTAGGTTGTACCACCTAATTACGACACTTCTAAAGAAACAAACAAGGTTATGTGTCGCACTTCGGTGGGGTCGATCCTATGGAAAAGAAGAAAAGACAACGAGATGCAAAAATTTGGGAGTGAAAACCTAATTTATATGCAAAAGTTGGAAAAAACAACTTTTACCAAGGGATGACATAAATGTAACCAATCTCAAAACATTACCAAACCATAAGGACTAGTTTATCAAGATGATCAAAAGATAACTCAAAAGAGAATTCAAGAAGCCACCAAGCCAAGAAAAGTGATAAAGGGGGACAAATTAGGGGGAAAAGGGCCAAAAAAAGTCTATAAATAGAGGTGGACAACTCATTTTTACCATTGCAACTTGGAAACTAACAAAAAGTCAAAAAACCCCTTCGTCAAAAAAGTGAATTCCAGGAGCTACGGTGGATGGAAAACCCTCCTACTTGGACCAAATAAGTACAAAATACCCTCTCTTTCAATTTAATTTACTTATATTCATTTAATTTTTAGTTTGGGAGGGGCACACCTTTGAAAAAGATCACGACTACGTGTATGTGGGATATCCAAAGTCAAACCGTGTATGTACTCGGGCAGAGTAATAAAAAACCCGAGTACATACACGATTGTTTCAACTACATCCCGCGTACACCTTCTTTTGATTTGAAAAAAGAAAATACAAGAAGATAAAACCTCTCCATGTTTGTATGTGACATGATGTATGTGCACTAGAGAGAGAGGGAGCATGAGGAGCTAGATGTCTTGGTTTAGGAGGAGCCTGTGGTGGTTGCTATGCTAAAATAATGTGGCCTTTGGAAATTATTTCAGTGTCCATTCATGAGGGCACAACTAAGGTTACTTAATACCTTGGTATATTACTAGCATCTAGACATAGAAGAATGCATGTTGGAGGGTCAATCATTGACCCCAACCGCGAATGATATTTACTTCTTGACCGACCTCTCTAGGAGAGGGGAAATAGTTAACTTAAGGACCTTTCATCTAGGGCCATACAAAATTGAAGACTACATTGTGATGCACTTTGAGGGTGGTACCAAGAAAGTAGGTTCTCAGGTACGAATTCACAAGATTACCCCTCTCTTTACGAGTGATTTTATTCATGATTGGGTGGATTATTGTATCTACAACACTCCATCATGCCTCACATGCAAAAATTCATTATGTAGTTCAGTGTTTAGAGGTGACTGTATTTGACTGGAGCACTACCATGCTAGTATGCATGAAGAGAAATCTCACAGAGTATTGTAGGAGTACCAACAAGAACTTTGGGTTTGGTACCATTTTGTGTTCCTTCTTCTTCAAGAGGGTGCCCAGTCTCAGTCATGGAGAGAAAATACGGGGGGATATTTCCTCCTTCCCAATAGTTTGCAAGTGGGAAGTATTACTGCCTAGACAGGGTGGAGGAAGAACCCAGGAGACCTTCATCGACAAATTCTTCGACTGGTGGGCACATCAGATCCTAGTCATACAGGACTATCCCTATGAAGGGATTAGCTTCCTTAGAGATTCAGACATGCCAGTGTCCCCTGGCCAAGAGCGTGGCGATATAGGTAACATATTTTTTGAAATTATTAAATTTTTTATTTTTATATATATCCTTTTTATGTAGGTGTTAGAGTACTAGCTTACAAGTCTTTTATGTACATATATGGGACTAGTAGGAAAGGTATACTTCGCTAGGACTAAGCGACGTCCTTGACTAGAGGCAGGACCAGTAGTAGTAGGAGGACCGATAGTTACAGGAGGAATCCCAACTAGACAGGCTAACAGAGTCCTACGACGAGTGGAGAGGAACCTTACTGCTCTCACTCGTGCAGTTCTTATGGTTGAGATCGAGGATATCCCCCCAGCTATGCAACCACATGTATTAGGGGTGCCTCAGACCTGGGTCCAGTTATTTTGATGTCTTTCAAATGACGTCATCCACTATAGTAGGGACAATAGTCCAGACCTTAGATATCGTCAGACTATTTAAGTGCCGAGGGAACTTTTTGTACTATGTATTTTGAGGGCTTAATCCCAATGATGTATACCAATAAATTTTGAGGCTTTCATGCCCAATTTTATACTCATGACACCATTTTGGACATACACACACACACACACACACACATCTTTATTTTTATATGGAAAACATTTTTCACAAATGTATTTACATGTGTATGTGTGTGCTTTTTTCTTTTACATGTGAGCAACATTCCAATCTAAAACTTGATTAGCTAGAGTATTAGTTAAATGATTGAATCTCCTAGGAATGTCAATATACGTAATATAATCAAAATATCATTCTAAGAGACGTACCCTAAGGAATCATCGGTGAAGAGTCAATCATAAACGCAATAAACCCCATTTAACTAGGACATGACCAATTGAGCATCTACGTAAACCCAAAGGTGAGAAATTCCATGTGACAAAGCATCACGTAATAATTCTATCACTTCACTATACTCGAAAACATTATTGGTTGTACCACATAGACAAATACCTCTGGAAGATAGAAACTCACCTCCAGGTGTGAAAATCACCGAAGCTGCGGAAGCAAGCCTCCAAGTGTGTCAGCTAGTGTCATTCGCAAACCCAAATTAAGCCAATGATTTATTTGAAATTTTCCACAGTGAAAAAGAAGACATAAATAACGACATGTCCACAAAACGAAAAACAAAAATGTATAAAAGGCTATACATATATACATGAAGTCACCTAGGTGACCGACCTAAGAGTAGTACATCTTAAGGTAGAGCCCATTTCTAGGCTCCGCTAAGGAATTTCCCTCAAAATGAACCAGACGGTAAATGCCCTTCTCTAAAACCTCTTTCACAATGAAAGGTTTGAACCACATGGGTTTGAACTTACCTAACCCTAGAAGATCCTTGTCTTGGTCATAAACCAGGACAAGATCACCTTCGGAGAAAATCTAAGGGAAAACAAATTGATCATATTGAAACTTGACTCGTTGCTTATGAGACTCATTAGCCAAGGTTGCATCACGATACTACTCATCGAGTTGCTCGAGATATAGAAGGTGTTCCTCAAGTGGTGTAGTGTCCGGCAACAGTTCCAATGCCAAATTTAAAGAAGGGATATGAAACTCAATGGGTAAGACTACTTCCATCCTGTAGATGAGTTGAAAAGGTGAAAAACCAGTGTTAGTCTTTACAGAAGTTTGGTAGGTCCCAATGCTAAATATAACATCAAATTCCAATTAGACTTGGTCAAATTGCTCATCCGCTGAAGAATAGTCTTGAGAGACTTATTCACAGCTTCAACCTAACCATTCACTTGCAAGTAATAGGGTGATGAATGTTCCTGTTTAAACCACAACTTTGACGTTAATTCAATCATCATTTTACTTTGGAATTGACTTCCATGGTCAGTGACAATCTCCTTTGGGATACCGAATCTTGCTACTACCTGATTGAAAATGAAAATGGCAGTGGTTTCTCCATCATTTTTAAAGGTCGGCATAGCTTTGACCCACTTAGTGAAGTAGTCTACTACTATGATGATGTAACGATGCCCCCTGGATAAATCCAGGTGACATGTGGTGAAATTAATCCCCCACTTGGTGAAAGGACCCACAAAAATTGACTAGAAACATAGGACTAGGGTGTTCCCACATCTTCCGGCAAAATATTTGGCATGGGTGGCACTTATTAATGCCTCAACACAATCCTTGATTAATGATGGCCAGAAGTATCTTATGCGTAGAATATTTTGGTTTGTTTCCAACCTAGACAAATGACCGCTACATGCTTCAGTGTGACAGTCGTTCAAAACAAGCTCTGCTTCTTTGTGGGTGATACATCATCGAAGAATGCAATCTATGCCATGACTATACAAAGTCTCATCGAGAATAAGATAGTTTCATTCCTGGTGTCGAATTCATCGACGCTCATCGTGAGAAGTAGAAGCGGGGCACTTCAAAATATGAAGATACACAAGTATATCTCCATACAAGGGGTTTGAAGACATAATTCAAAAAATATCTCCATTGATAGGTGACTCTTCGGGAATAATATCACCAGACTCAACTGGTAGCTCCAAAATTAGTTCGGTGAATACCAATGACTTTTTAGATTTCATAGAGACAAAATCCAAGTCAAATTCCTATAGGATAACTATCCATCTACTGATATTTCTATCAATGACCCGTCATGTTAAGACATATTGGAAAGGGTTGATGATGACAATGAGGGTGGTCTTGAGAAGAAATATATAGTGACATAAATGTTGGATAGTGTGAACAGCTGCCAAAGCAAGTTTCTGAACATGAGAGTAGTTGTGTTTTAGTCCAAACAGACCTCGACTAAGATAATATATAATGTGCTCTTTGAGTGTGTCATCCCACTAGACCAAGACCATGTCGATGGTCGACTCCACAGTAGCCAAATACAACAATAAATATATATTATAATCAGAAGGCCAAAGCAGAGGGGAAAACATCAGGGCACGTTTCAACGCTTCAAAGGAGAACTAAGTTGCTTCATCCCAACAGAATGGGAGCCATTTTTTCAAAATACGCATGAACCCTTTAGTGATCTTGACATAATTAGCAACAAAACGCCAAAGAAAATTCACTTTCCCCTGTAAGCTTTGAAGCTGGGGTATTGTGCATGGGGGAGGAAATTGAACTATCACCTCAACCTTAAGAGGACCGACCATGATCCTTGTTGTCGACATAATGAAACCTAATAAACGACTTGACGTCACGCAAAAACTGCACTTGTTAGGATTCAAGCGAATCTGATAGTAGCGACATCACTCAATGATTAGTCGTAGATGACCGAGATGATCATATATCTTGTGAAAATGTGATTCTATATCATCAAGGTATGCCTCGACGATGTGTTTGAGTTCATCAAAAGTGAACGACATGACCCGCTAAAAGGTAGCTCCAACATTTTTCAGGCCGAAAGGCATCTTTCGATAGGAAAAGGTACCCAAGGAAAAATAAAATATTTTTTATGATGGTCCTTGGGTATGATTTGAATTTGATTATATCTCGAAAAACCTTCCATGAAAGAAAATAATTTGCAACCCTCACACTCATTGATAATCTAATCAATAAATAGGGTTGGGAAATTGTCTTTTGGACAAGATTTGTTCAAATTGTGGAAATTCATACAAATGTGAATCGTTTCCTTTTTCTTGTTGTCAAGAACTAGGTTTGATACCCATTTTGTCAATTGTACGAGGTAGATGAAACCAACTTTGAGAAATTTCTCTACTTTTGCCTTGATCATTGCTACTTTTCGAGGATTGACTAGACAAAACTTCTGTTGGACCGTTTTGACATCAGGATAAGTCATGATTTCGTGTTCAACAATTCGTGGGTCGATGCCTGGAATTTCCTTGTAAGACTAGGAAAAAATGTCACAAAACTACTTAAACAACTCAGTGTAAATTTCAATTTCTTTAGGGAAGAAATTCGCTCCAATGAAAACATTCTCCATGATGCTAGGGGTTCTGGAGATATCGATAGGAATCATTGAAATAATTCTTTCCATGTTTCCCTCAGCGTAAACTTTGTGTGTAGCCAAAGGGTTGATAGGACAAGGGTTATCTCCATTCATGGTCAAAAAAAAAATCTCTCACCTCTATTCTCCTAAGATCGGGAATAAAATAATATCTATGATGCAAATCATCCCAAGGTCTGTTGGGACCAGTCATTGCCTTTAGAATGGCCTCATCATAGGGAAATACTAATTCTAAAGGATCATGGGCAGCGAGAGAATCCTAAGACCAATAGTCTTGAGAAGTGGATCTAGCTCCTGTGAAGGAGATGGATCAGGGTTGGTCGAGTCTTGCTGGACAATAATGTATGCAACCTCAGCCGTGGATAAGGGCATGGCCATGCCAAGGTGCCCTATCCCTTCCATCGAATCTGATGGGGAAAGTAAAGTCCATGGGTCATGAAAGTAGCTCATTTTAAAAGATGACACTTGAAAAATTGCAGGCCTCGACTGGTCAGGATAAGCCAATATAAACCTTACATCATTGGAAGGCGATGGATAATAAAAATTTCCCATTGCTAGCACTGAGAATCACCCTCTGAATGCAAGAGGATAAGCCCAATACCCATCAAAATGTAAATGTATTGAATTGGTTTGAGTAGGTGGATCAGTAAGACTGTAGAGAGAGGAAAAGATGATAGAGGTAGTTGCAGATTAGTTCGGTATCATTGGGCTATGGATTCATAAGTATCATGACTAATGAAGGCATTTGAACTTCCCATCAGACAAAGGATTTATGTGGCGATGTGGAGAAGAAAGACATAATGTGTCTAAGTGATAAACTGTGAAATATGGGCAAGATGACAATAGATCCTCTACCGCCTCTGGAATCCATAAATCAAGGATGCTACAACCATACAATAAGAAACAAAATGAGAATCTAAGTGATAAACGATGAAACATGGGAAATATGACAGCAGATCCTATACCGCTTCAGGAATCCATAAATCAAGGATGCTACATCCAGACAAGGAGAAAAACAACAAGAATATAAGTGATAAATGATGAAACATGGGTAATATGGCAATAGATCCTCTACCTCCTCAGAAATCCATAGATCAAATATGCTACATCCAGACAAGAATAAAAATAGAACAACATGTAAACTAAGAAGATAGTCTGATAAAAACAACTTAAAGGAATCTTAAATAACATAATATTTACAATCCATGCCTTTTCAGGCTTACAAATGAAAAATACAGATCCCTTCTACCAAAACTCCCTCGACTCTCCAACCTTTGAAAACACACCACTTATACATATAATTCATCTGATGTATTTATAGTCAAAACAATAGACATGTCTTGTTGCTTGGGCGCTTGTTCTCCAGTGTCGTGTGTCTTCTCTTGTCTATCATGTTCCTTCTGTCAAAAGGAAACTATGGTCAGTATGGGCCTGCATGAAAAAATTCCCTCTATGGTACCTCGAGCTGACAATCTTCTGTCTCCACGGCCAGACCCTCCATGCTTTCTAATCACTGAGTGAGTCGAGGTTTCAACTACCAGTCCCTTATTTTATTATCTGAATCCTTGATATCGGGATGAGGCTTAATGCCCAGGGGGATACCACGTGCTACTCTTGGATTTGACATTATATAAGAACGTGATTTTGGGGTCGTTAAAGGAATTTTGGATCCACACCACTTTTGAGCCCACAATTCACCACCTTTGGAAACATAGATCTTTCACTATACCATGGTTTCAATTCTGGGACTTCTCAATAATTTTAGAGTTCGAGCATGTTATGTCCCCACAATGAAGTATGGTCGTTGATCTGGTTGTGATTTGTGATCTGGGAAAGCCCCACTTTTGCTGCCACACACCGCTCTTGGATGGACCCTTATTCTTGCTGCAAAGATCAACGACTCTCAATTACTTCAGGAGTTTTTCTTCTTCTTTCTCGCACAATCCTCCAAAGTGTTGAATTCCCGAAGTGAGAGATCTAGTGACGCATGGCCTCTTTATTTGGATGATCGAGATTTACTTCAAGAGTTCAGGCTTCATGAGTTTTCTCCTACTTGCTCATGCACTTCTCCGAAGTGTCGAATTCCCAAAGTGTGAGATCTGTCGAAGCATGTCCTCATCCTTCAATGGCTTAGATTTACTTCGAGACTTCAGGACGCTTGGCTAGTCATTAATCCTTGCACGAATTTTAAATTCTAACTGTCCGAGAGCCGCTAATCTAAACTCTATACATGATCTCCGCTGTTGAAACATGAACATGTCTGCTTGCCTATATTCCAGCCCAAAATGGACTTCTTTTGAATGATGCACTTGGACGCTTCCCGTGTAGACCACAGACTTGGACGACTTGCTTCTCTTGACAACTATATGTGATAACATTTGGCTCCACAGGGGATGGCATGCTCCCTGTGAGCTACCAAGAACAAGAATTTCCAGTGCTTTAGTTGTTGGGTTGTGGAGTTGATCTTAAATACATCTTCCTGAGGCCGAAGGGATGACACGTACACTACTTTACTTACAAAAAGAAAATAAACATACATGCTCCAGAAGGAGATTATTTATATACAATCCTAAACTAACTGATTTTTACAATGCGCTAAGTGAAAACAAACTTCCACTAGAGCCACCCAAACTGTTTGGTAACATAATTCATCTTTTTACTGCAAATGATCCATAAAAGGTAAGGGAAGTATGATAGTAGAATGAAAACATGTTTTGGAATGCTGAAAAAACCTCCAAGTGATGATAAGATGATTAATTTTGTAGGATGCAATGCTTTTGGAAAGTTCAACTCCATATATAACCCCACAGGGTCGCAAAATTTATAATAAGGAATGCTAAAATGGTAAAATGTTACCTCCTTTACTCCATCATTGCTCACATGTTGATTGATGTTCTCAAGATGTACAGGTGGACAAAGTATTGATGTAGGCTTGCTAATCCCACATGATATTTGTTCATTTATAAGTGTTGGACATGAGATAAGTTGCACATTTAGCTCTTCCTTTTCTCCTCCATGGCCCTTCCAAGGATCAAATCCATAATTATCATATACAAGAACCATGCTACGAGGTTCCAAAGAAGCCATGAGAAAAATCTTCTCTTTATCATCTTTGTTGGGATATTCATCAAAAATTGGTTGTTCTTGGTCAGTATTTGAAATAACTTCTTCATCATAAGAAGGGATGCCAAAAACATATGTTTCAAGAACAGAAATATACTTTGCATTTTCTTCGTAAGAAGAGAAAACAAAATATGACTTCAATTCTGAAAATATAGGAAAAAACTGAGAGGAATATCTACTGATGTATACACTTTCTCTTCAGTGTCGTGTGTCTTATCTTGTCTATCCTGTTCCTTCTTTCAGAAGGAAACTCTTGTCAGTATGGGCCTATAGGAAAATCTACCCTCTATGGTACCTCGGGCTAACAATCTTCTGTCTCCATGATTTTTAATTACTGAGTGAGTCGAGGTTTCAACCATCGGTCCCTTATTTTATTAACTGAATCCTCATTATCGAGATGAGGCTTAAAGCCTAGGGGGATACCACGCGTTGCTCTTGGATTTGATGTTATATAAGAACTTGATTGTGGGACTGTCAAAGGTTGTTTGGATCCACACCACTTTTGAGCCTACAATTAACCACCTTCGACCACATATCTCTTTCTATATACCATGGTTTCAATTGCGGGAGTGCTCAAGAATTTTATCGTTCGAGCATGTTCCATCCTCGCAATGAAGAGCGACCATCGATCTAGTTGTGATCTGCGATCTGGGAAAGCCCCGATTTTGCTACCACACGCTGATCTTGGATGGACCCTTCTTCTTGCTGCAAAGATCAATGACTCTCAATTACTTCAAGAGTTTTTCTTCTTCTCTCTCACGCAATCCTTCGAAGTGTTGAATTCCTTAAGTGAGAGATATGGTGACATGTGGACTCTTTATTTGGACGATCGAGATTTACTTCGGGAGTTCGGGATTCAAGATTTTTGTCCTACTTTCTTGCGCACTTCTCCAAAGTGCCAAATTCCTAAACTATGAGATCTTTCGATGCATGTTCTCATCCTTCAATGGCTCATATTTACTTCGGGACTTTAGGACGCTTGGCTAGTCATTAATCCTTGCGCGACTTTTAAACTCTGACCGTCTGAGAGTGGCTAATTTGAATTGTATACTGGATCTCCACCGTTGAAACATGAACCTGTCTGTCTGCCTATATTCTAGCCTGAAATGGACTGCTTTTGAATGTTGTGCTTGGACGCTTCCTGTGTAGGCCACAGACTTGGACGACCTGTTGCCCTTGACAACTATATGTGATAACACTCATCAATGATGGAAACAATATTTCACCTATGTTGACAGTCCCAAGCTATGGGTTATCAACCATCGGGACCATGGAAGCCCTCTATGAAGGGTTAGGATGAGATAAGGACAATTGGTCGATGGTAACAATTTGGCCTTCATGCAGAAAGCATAAGACCCAAAAAACCGTGGCAACCACCACATGCATCGCATAAGTCAAACTTCGTCCTAACTAAATATTGTAGTCGACAGGTGCATCGACTACTTCAACCTCAACAAACATAGTCTTACCCCCTAACTAGATGGGGAAAGAGGGAATTATACTATGTGGTCTAAACGGTCGACCGTAAAAATAAATAAGAAACATATGCGACGGAGACAACTTAGGATGGCCAATGTCCTTCCAACATTCCAACGACATCATGCAAGTTGAGGCACCCTCATCAACCACCGTACGAAGTTTTTTACATGTCAATTATTTCATGGTGTATGCCACTACTATATGAAAGGTGACGTGGCGACGAAGATGAGGTTTTAGGTCGGTTGGATAAAAAACGTTCATTCCTAAGCTACTAGTCTCTGTCACTCCCAAGGAAAACAACAAATATTTTCTTTGTGAGGGGAAACTGTGGAGAACATCTAGAGAAGACATTGCACAAGGGGTCTATGCCAGATCCTCTGTGATGGAGTAGTTCTGATCAGACCTCACATTTGGGTTATGGGAAGCCTTCTGAAATGCACCTTTAGGGATGCGATTCATTGTCTCACCCACTGTAATCTAAATTTGAAGAGGATTCAATGGGTTGGAGCATTCCTAGCCCTTCTCAACAGTTTCTGGCATACTATATTCATGAGACGTGGTTGATAAATGAGCATTGAAGTTCATCATGTAAATGTTCGTGGCCAGGTTGTTAGAAGTAGTCATGGGGGGTCCCCGACTGCCCCTAACCGCGCTCATGGATGTATAAGCCTGAGCTAGATTTTTCCCTTGTGGAAAAGGGTTTGTTAACACAAAAAGATTTTGTTGTGCTAGTAACTATTGGGCTTCTGCAAGATGAGGGAACATGTGAGTTAAGTGGTCATCCGTGCAAAACTTAAACAAATACTTCACCTTCCTCTTCCTAGTTTTTCCCTTGCCAACATTGGTAGAAGTATTTGTATCCCCTTTACCCTTCTTATTTCTCTGTTTTTTCTTTCCTTCGGTCGGCTAGTTGGCCTTGGGAGTTGTCAATTTTAGACGGTGTACATTTGATGTCCAGGTAGCGAGGGAAATCAAAATAGGATTCGGGCTGGCCACAGTATGTTATATCGACAATTGGTGCAACTAATTTGACAATATATCCATGAAATTTCTTTATGCTAAGCCCACTATGCCATCAACGTGGGGCCCAGAATTTGTTTTGGCATTATCAAGAGTAGAGAGTTGCGCATTGGGTACGATATTGTAAAGAATGCCAGAATGGGAGTAAATCAGTTCTAGTTGTTGGGCTCTCATAACCTCCTCCTCAAAAAACACCCCGGACATTGTGACATCTTTGGACACGCAAGGAACCAAATACTTCAAGAACCACTTAATCAAGAACCCAGGAGGGACCTTGACCCTAATCAATATTTTTCTACGTCGCCACTCTCGGATATGATCTGGGATGTGGTTAGCCTTAGTTTACTCAAAGTTGGCCAGTAACTTAGTGTCGACATCATATCTCACTGGAAATTGGAAATGGTTCAAGAAAACCATCGCCAGGTCATTAAATTAAGAGTACCTCAAGCAGTCGAACTCAATATACAACTTTGCAGCACCCCCTATAAGAGTGCGTTGAAAAGGGCACAACTGAACAAAGTCGTCTTTCAACAAGTTCAATGAACACCACAAATGAAAGGTAGTCACGTGATCACCTAGATATTCGCCAGGCTTTCCTTCAAATTTAGGAATGTCAGAAGGAAACTCAGTGAGCATGGGGGGCCAATGCAGATCGTGACAGATCAAGTCATTTAATAATATCTACAAATATGGCAAATGCAAGGTCTCCAGAAAGGGTAGTTTTGGTTGTGTAGTATTTATAAGAAAAGAGGGCCTTGGATTTTGACTGGCGCCAGGTTTCTAGGAAAAGTTGGACTAATGGCCAGGGTTTTGGTAGAAACTGTAGCCTTGACCAACAAAAGGAAATTGCATTTTTTGTTGCATCATCTACTAACTCCTCAAATTGGATGACATAGCCTGTACAGGGATTGCTCCCTCTGAAGTGTTCCAAGGACCTTGGTTGGGGATCACCCCAGCCGATCCTCCTGACATAGGTATTTAACCTTTCCTGGGGTTCCATTGAGTATGGAAGGGGTTTCCCCCAATCAAAATCCCTTGCGAGGGAAACGAGCCCTGCCAAGGATTCCAAATACCTTGTGTGGAGAATAATGCAGTCATCATTTCCTATGAAGGAATGGTACCTTGCACCGGGTTCTATTGACCAAAGATAGGGTTTCTCCCAATTGGGAAAGCGGTTGAAGAAAGTGCATTGTTCCTAAATGCACCAAACAAAGAGAATGGCATAGATCCCACCGATGTTGTGTAAGATGAAGGTCTCAAAATTCTTGCACTAAACAAGCTATAATTAGCATTAGGCCTGATTCATTGCTGATACACACCACTGAGCAAAGGGGAAAGAGGAGGTATATGAACCCCACCGTAAGGAATATAATTAAAAGGAGCACTAGTGCCTCTGAATGATCCTTGCAAGGGAGTGTTAGAGGTCCTTTCCCCCAAACCCATGGTCTGTAAAGTAGAGTAAGTAAGTGTAATGTACCTCAAAAATCACCATAAAAAAAAATAAAATTATTTGTACACTTATCCTTAAAAAGTTTCGAGATCTCAAGCAAGTAAGCTTTTTGTTAGAAGACTTGAGTTTGAAGGTTTGTTAGAGTCCTTACTGTCATCGACTGTCCTTACCATTCAACTAAAATTTTCTAATAGACAATATAATGAGTATCTACTCATCACTTCAATGTTTAATTAAGATCCTGAAATTTATAATTACTCTCTTAACGACTAGTACCTATAACACTACCACATTCTTAACAATACAAGCAACTTTGGGGTTTTTATGACCAAAACCCTACATAAAAATATTACCCTATGTCTGCAATACAGTTGACTTGTAATACGGTCTATTACTCCCATACCTCTATCCGGGATGAAGATTCTCTAACGTTATTTTACCAGTCTATTCATTATATTAATAGAGTTGTTCCCATAACAATAAGTTTCTTTTAAGTTCCTACAACTTCGTGAAGAAACAGAGGTCAATCGGGTTTTGGTGATCACAAGTGCCGAACAAAACAAAGCACCCTATTGTTTGCCGAAATCCGAAATATGGAATGACTGTGGACCAACATTTCGGGGTTTCGGGATTCAGGGTTTCGTGAGTACAAGAGTCGGACATCAACACACAACATTTCCCGAAACTGCTACAAGATGTTGAGTACTTCGGGGTTTCGGGGTTTGGGTTTTTCGTGAACACAAAGGTCAAACATCTACACACAACAACTCCCGAAAATACGAAAGGTGATTAGTACTTCGGGAAATCGGAGTTCAGGATTTCGCGAGTGCAAGTGCCCAAACAACCACATGTACAAAACTCTGAAATGCGAAAAAAAGGAAGGTGGGTCCCGCACTTTAGGATTTCGGGATTCAGAACTTCACAAGTTCCGGTGTCCAAACCTTGACATACAAAAATTTCTGAAATGCGAGAAAGGAAAAGGAAAGACCCGCTTTTTGGGATTTCAGGGTTCGGGGTTTCACGGTTTTCATAGCCAAACATCCAACATACCACAATTCCAAATTGTGAAAAAAAGAAAGGCACTAACATTTCGGGATTTCGGGTTTTGGGGTTTCAAATGTCAAACCACAGCACACAACAATCCCTGAATTCCGAAAGGTGAAAGGATGTAGGACAACACTTTCCGATTTCGGGATTCGGGGTTTGAAACTACCAAACAACAACACACTACAACTCTCGAATTCTGAAAAGTGAAAGGATGTGGGGCAACATTTCGGGATTTCAGGATTCGGGGTTTCGAGGTTTTCAACTACCAAACAACAACACACTACAAATCCCGAATTCCAAAAAGTGAAAGATTTGGGGTTTCAAACGCCAAAAATCCAACGTAAACAAACTTCCAAAAAGATGTGAAATGGAGAAGGTGGGTCCCGCATTTCGGTGTTTCAGAGTTCGGAACTTCGTGAGTTCAAATGCCCAAACCTCTTACGTAACCAACTTTTGAAATGTGAAAAGGGGAAGGTTCGGGGTTTCACGATTTGGAACTTTGCGAGTTCAGAATCCATACATCAATATACATGAACCTTCAAAAGGTAAAAAGAAAGTTGGACTGAGTTTTCCTCACAGAATTCTGAAAGCCTAAGGTCTTAGGAATTTCCCACACACAGAAGGGTACAAAGGATACAATTTTCTGTATAAGGTAAATTCTTATAATATTCACTTAGAGCCTCTTCTAATCAATGCATTAAACGTCAACAGTACTGGATCTGTGCATCTATGTAAATACATGATTAAGAATATCATTCCATCAGAGAGTGGTCATTATAAAATATGTTCCGAGGGATCTGAGTTTGGTTTCCTAGGGATATATCTACAGAGAGGATCTACCTCACTGTCATTAATCTCCTCCTTTCCGTACTTACTTATAGAAATACAATTACAGATTTCCTTCACATATATTCCCCACAAAAAACAAAAATGGAAAACATTACAGTTCCAATTTAATCAGATACAATACACCAAATGCAAAAAGGGTCATACAGACAGAGTATGTAGCTTATTCCAGTTCAGATTCAATAGATACATAACATCAAAAGACATAGCCATTCATAATAGAGAGGGGGAAATTAACACATCTGAATCCAATCCATGGGAAGACAAAGGGAATAGCCACGTTCCTCCCAACCATAGAACAGGGCAGCCAAATATACTTGCCCGATTCACCCCCTAGCCTGACCATGAATCCATGAAGGCGAACTTGGAAACTCCTCCTCAGTTATGTCCTTCAATTCCAACAGTTCTCCTCTTGCCTCACACTTACTCAACAATGGTCATAACAACAAGGTGATTTTGTTTCAGCAAGATCCTCTTGCCTCACACTCAATCCGCAGTATTCATAATAGCAAGAGAGATCAGGAATCCTTTCCCCAGCATACTTGGCAACGTCCTGCCTCCTCGCATAGGCTATTTATCAATTTTGCCTAGGTATTTCCCTCCTTTGGGGATTTTCATAGCTTTCTTAATCCCTGACTTTCAGGGGTTTCCAGTGGCCAAATCTCTGATTTTCCACTTGTAATCATCAACCTAGAGGCAGTTCCAACTTGTTCCCCACTCATGGAGTCATGGCCAGCTGATTTTTAACATGGTTGTTCCATTTGTCCTCCTACAGTTAATATAAATATTTTGTTGTGATACAAGTGTCATAGTCAAATAGTTAGTTGAGTCCAAACAGATCTCTGTCCAATAGTCACAATAATTAAATACAATTATTAAATTCGAAATTCAGAATTTCCATAAATGGAAAAAAGTTTCCAGATTCGAATTTGCCAAAAATGGAAATAAATTTCCAACACACAAAAATAAAAATATTTATTTTTGGGGGATGTCACATCCTTTCCCCCTTCAGTAAAACACTTTCATCAGTGTTTTTTCCTTTCCTAGAATAGGATTGGATGAGATTTTCGTAAATCTCCCTCCAATTCCCAAGTGGCCTCCTCAGGACTAAAGTGCTTCCATTGCACCTTTACCTGAGCGACGACTCTTTTCCAAAGTGTTATGTCTCTCTGGTCTAGAATGCGCAGGGGTTCCACCTGCACCAAGTTCCAATCAATCATATGAGTAGGGTCATGAATATAGTTTTTCAACAAAGAAACATGAAATACATTATGAATTCTTAGATTAGCTGGAAGTGCAAGTTGATATGCTACGGGTCCAATCCGAGCTAGTATATCGAAGGGCCCACAAAACTTGGGTGCCAGCTTGGCATAGTTCCCCAACTTCAGCGAGCTTTTTCGAGCTTTGACCTTCAAATAAACATGGTCTCCCACTTGAAATTCCAAGTGTCTTCTTTTCTGATTTGCATAACTCTTTTATCTGTCCTGTGCTTCTTTCAAGTTCTGTTGTACTTTCTTTACCATGTTCTCCATTTCTTGGAGCATCTCTAGTCCAACCATGAGCCTGTCAGCCAAGTTATCCCAGCTAATTGGAGTTGTACACTTTCTTCCGTACAGTATTTCGAAAGGGCTCAACTTAGCCGAAGTTTTGTACCCATTGTTATATGCAAATTCTATGAAGTGTAGGTAGTCTTCCCATTTGTTCGGCTTTGCTCTTACATACATGTAGAGCATATCCTCTATGATTTGATTTGTCCTTTTGGTCTGTCCATCCGTTTGTGGATGATAACTCGTACTGAAATTCAAATTAGTATTTAGCCCTGCAAACAATTCCTTCCAAAAAGCGGATGTGAATTTTGTGTCTCTATCTGAAATCACCATTTTAGGAATACCATGCAGTCTAAAAATTTCTTTCATGAATATTTCAGCAATGTTAATAGCTTTAAAAGTAGACTTTACAGGAATAAAGTGTGCAAACTTACTGAGTTTATCAATTACAACCATGATTGAATCATTCTGTTTCTGAGTTTTAGGCAAACTTGTTATAAAGTCCAGTGATATGGTCTCCCATTTCCATTATGGTACTGGTAATAGCTATAATAGGCCGGCTGGATGCTGGTGTTTAGCTTTAACCTGCTGACAATATTGGCACCTAGCCAAATACTCTGTTGTTTCGCCCTTCATATTAGGCTAGTAAAATAGTTTTCTGAGTGTTGTTGTTGTTTTTTGGTAACCTGGATGGCCAGAATGTGGTTTCTTATGCACTTCATCTAAAATAGTTAATTTTAGCTCTACTGAATCTAGTATGTAAAGTCTATTTTTAAATCATAATAGTCCCTGTTTTTCGATACTTATATCTGGTTTATCTGAGTTTGTGATACTATTTTGCAATTCTTCCATCATCTTAGTGTAATTTTCGTCGTTAATTCCTGCCGCTTTTGCTCTTTGTTCCAGGTCACTTTCTGCCCTGCTGATATTTATCTCAAATATCCCATGGACTCTTCTGCTTAAAGCATCTGCTACTTTATTTTCCTTTCCCTTGATACGTCTGACCTCGAAGTCGAATTCACTTAAGAAGGCTAGCCACCTTGCTTGTCTTGCATTAAGGTCTGGTTGGTTAAACAAATATTTCATCCCGCTATTATCCGTCAATAGTAAGAATTTTCAGCCCATTATGTAGTGTCGCCACATTTTTAGGCATGTATTACTGCTGCCAATTCTAAGTCGTCAGTGACGTAATTTCGCTCATGTTCCTTTAATTTTCGAAACTCATAACAAATCACATGCCCTTCCTGAGTTAGAACACCACCTAGTCCCTCTTTACTTGCATCAATGCATACTGTGAAGTCTTTATCTGGGTCTGCTACCTTCAAGACGGGCGCCGATGTCAATAATTCTTTTAGCTTGTTAAAACTATCTTGACACTTTTGCGACCAGTTAAACTTGGTCCCTTTCTTTTGCAGTGATGTGATAGGGTAGGATATCCCGGAGAATCCTTCTATAAATCTGCGATAATATCCGATGATTCCAATGAATTGCCGGATATCTGCCACATCCTTAGGCACTGGCCATTCCATAATGGATTTTATCTTTTCCGGGTCTACGGAAATACCTTTCGAGGAAATGACATGTCCTAAATATTGTATTTCTTTCTGATAAAAATCACATTTTTCGAATTTTGCATATAGTTTGTGTTTCCTTAGCATTTTTAGAACTATTTGTAAGTGTTCATCATGTTCCTCCTCCGTTTTAGAATAGACTAGGATATGGTCGATAAATACTACTACAAACTTGTCTAAGTACTGGCTAAAAATGTTGTTCATCAAGCACATAAACGTGGCTGGTGCATTAGTGAGTCCGAAAGGTATGACTACAAACTCGTGGTGTCTGTATCTTGTTCGAAAAGTTGTTTTGTTTATGTCCTGGTCCTTTATCCTAACTTGATGATAACCGGATCGTAAATCTAATTTTGAGAAGATCTTGGCCCCCCCAACTTGATCGAACAGATCATTTATCCTGGGTAAGGGGTATTTGTTCTTAATTGTTACTTTGTTCAGTTGTCTATAATCGATACATAGTATTAGAGTACCATCTTTCTTTTTCACAAAGAGGACTAGTGCTCCGCATGGCGAGACACTTGGTCTGATATAATCTTTATCCAACAATTCCTGTAATTGTATTTTTAATTCTATCAGTTCTGGTAGACTCATTCGGTAGGGTGCTTTTGAGATAGGGGCTGATCTAGGTAGTAAGTCTATGGAGAAATCTATTTCTCTCCTAGGAGGCAATTCTGGTATCTCATCAAAAAACATGTCTCTGAATTCACGTAGGACAACAAAGTCTTCTAACTTGGGCTTATCTTCTTTTTTTAATAGATTCATTACTTGGATGGTGTAAACTTGACATCCCTTTATAATACATTTCTTGAATTGCATCGCTGAAAATTGTCTGACTAACACAGGTTTTGGTATGCCTTGGGCTGTTCTAACAGTGCCAAAATTTTCTTTATAGCTAAGTGTCTTTGTATAAAAATCTAGTGCTGCTTTGTGTTGTTCCAACCAATCCATCCCAATAATCATATCATAAGACCCTAGTGGTAGGATGTTCATATTGGTCCTTATATTTTGACCATCTAAACTGAACTCAAGATCAGAAATAAAGTTAACTACTTTTCTTTTAGTCCCTGTTGCTAGTTATACAAGCCAAGATTTTTCATGCTTTTGTTTCTTAAGTTTATTCGACTCTACTATATCGGGAGTAATATAACTTAACATAGCTCCAGGGTCAATTAAAACCAAAATTCAAGTGTCATGGATTTTACCTTCAATCTCTACCACCGAGGATTGGTGGTCAGCTTGTCGACCATCTATGGCTGCATTTATCCGATGCAAACTTCTGCCCATGTCTCCTACTGTCGAGGCTTCCTGCAAATTGTGGATGGAAGATCTGTTTGCTGCAATTAAACATGGATAGTTCCTCCTTAGATGAGGATCTCCATACTCCCAACACTTTAATGGCTCGCAGAAGTTGTCCCCAAACTTCTTCGTTCCCAGGTTTACCGGTTTACCGCTACCTTGCGTGTTCAGATGATTGGAGTGAAAATGCTTCCTTGGGAAAAATTTTGCTGCATTCCGATAAGGAGATGGCTAGTATCCCTTCTTTCACTGATTTATTCCATCTTTCTTCTTATCCTTCCAGATCTTGGGAAACTCTACCTGCTGCTTATACTGGTCATAGCACATTCGTTCTTTCTTGAATGCCTCACTCAAGGATTTGGGGTTGTCAAGGTCAATTTTGTCTCTGTAGGACTGTGGTAAACAACTAAAGAATCGCTGGATTTTTACCTTATCCTCCCGGATGTATGGTACGAACCTTAGTAGTTACAGAAATTTATTTATAAGGTTCTCCATTGTCATTTGTTTGATTCGTAACTCATAAAATTCTTTCATCTTCCTTTCATAATAGCTTTAAGAAAGGTATTGTTTCTTAAAATACTTCTTAAAATCAAACCATTCCAACTGTTTCTCCTTTAGGCCCTTGGCCAATTTCAGGTCCTGCCACCAAATGCTGGCCTTCCCCTTGAGATTGTAGATGTCCATTCCGACCTTCATGTTCCTGGAATAGTTGTAGATTTGGAAGAATTTTTTGATGTCCAACAACGATGACTTGGATTCTTCTCGTGTCTTGGATTCTCCATCAAAAGTAGTTGGTTTAATCTTTTTAAATTCTCCTTCAAGGTGGTCTGTTTTTTTTCTTTTTCTGTCTGGTATGGTTTTGACTTCAGCTGAAGATGTCCCTTCAGATGAACTGTCTCCTTTTTCTGTTTTCGCACCAGAATTCTTGGAGGCCCTTTTGTTGACCTCTTCCTCCTGGTTATCATCTTTTGGACTTTTCTTGGTTACTATACTATGCAGCAGGACTTCATTTATCTCTTGTTGTTCCTGCTGTGCATTATTCAATTTTTCATTGTCGGCCTTGAAAACTTGTAGTTCAACAATAAGGTTTCTCATTGTTTCCAACACCTCCATGGGTGAGCTTCCATCATTGTTCTGTCTTGGATCTCCAGGAGGTCCTTGTTGTGGATTCTCTTCCACCCTGATTTCTGCACCTTCTTGGGCTGCCATTATTCAACACAAAACAAAAAATATTTTTGTTTGTAATCCACAAGATTTATTAGTTTTTCATGAATCAGAATATATAATAACCAATTAAGGTGGCCCTGTTCAGGCCCAGTGTTGTAACTTTTTCTCTGATACCATATGTAATGTACCTAAAAAATCACCATAATTTATTTTATTTTATTTGTACACTTATCCTTGAAAAGTTTTGAGATCTTAAGAAAGTAAGCTTTTTGTTAGAAGACTTGAGTCTGGAGGTTTGTTAGAGTCCTTACTATCATCGACTGTCCTTACGATTCAACTTAAGTTTTCTAATCGACAATATAATGAGTATCTACTCATCACTTCAATGTTTAATTAAGATCCTGAAATTTATAATTACTCTCTTAACGGCTAGTACCTATAACACTACCATAGTCTGAACAATACAAGCAACTTTGGGGTTTTTATGACCAAAACCCTACATAAAAATATTACCCTATGTTTGCAATACAATCGACTTGTAATACAGTTTGTTACTCCCATACCTCTATCCGAGATGAAGATTCTCCAACTTTCTTTCACCAGTCTATTCATTATATTAATAGAGTTGTTCCCATAACAATAAGTTTCTTTTAAGTTCCTACAACTTCGTGAAGAAACATAGGTCAATCGGGTTTCAGTGATCACAAGTGCCAAACAAAACAAAGGACCCTGTTGTTTGCCAAAATCCAAAATATGGAATGACTGTGGGTCATCATTTCGGGGTTTCGGGATTCAGGTTTTCGCGAGTACAAGAGCCGGACATCAACACAACATTTCCCAAAACTGCTACAAGATGCCGAGTACTTCGAGGTTTCGAGGTTCAGGTTTTTCGTGAACACAAAGGTCAAACATCTACACACAACAACTCCCGAAAATACAAAAGGTGATTAGTACTTCGGGAAATCAGAGTTTGGGATTTCGTGAGTGCAAGTGCCCAAACAACCACATGTACAAACCTCCGAAATGCGAAAAAAAGGAAGGTGGGTAGCGCACTTCAGTATTTTGGGATTCAGAACTTCACAAGTTCCGGTGTCCAAACCTTGACATACACAAATTTCCGAAATGCGAGAAAGGAAAAGGCGAGACCCGCTTTTTGGGATTTCAGGGTTCGGGGTTTCTCGGTTTTCATAGCCAAACATCGAACATACCACAATTCTGAATTGCGAAAAAAAGAAAGGCACTAACATTTCAAGATTTTGGGTTTCGGGGTTTCAAATGTCAAACCACAACACACAACAATCCTCGAATTATGAAAGGTGAAAGGATGTAGTACAAGACTTCAGGATTTCTGGATTCGGGGTTTTAGGGTTTGCAACTACCAAATAACAACACACTACAACTCCCGAATTCTAAAAAGTGAAAGGATGTGGGGCAACACTTCGGGATTTCGGGATTCAGGGTTTTGGGGTTTGCAACTACGAAACAACAACACACTACAACTCCCGAATTCCGAAAAGTGAAAGATTCAAGGTTTCAAATGCCAAACATCCAGCATAAACAAACTTCTGAAAAGATGCGAAAGGGAGAAGGTGGGTCCTGCATTTTGGGGTTTTGGGGTTCAAAACTTCGTGAGTTCAAATGCCCAAACCTCTTATGTAACCAACTTCCAAAATGTGAAAAGGGGAAGCTTCGGGGTTTCGGCATTCAGAACTTTGCGAGTTCAGAATCCATACATCAATATACATGAACCTTTGAAAGGCAAAAAGAAAGTTGGACTGAGTTTTCCTCACAGAATTTCGAAAGCTTAAGGTCTTAGGAATTTCCCACACACAAAAGGGTACAAAGGATAAAATTTTCTGTATAAGGTAAATTCTTATAATATTCACTTAGAGCCTCTTTTAATCAATGCATTAAACGTCAACAATACTGGATCTGTGCATCTATGTAAATACATGATTAAGAATATCATTCCATCAGATATTGGTCATTATAAAAGATGTTCCGAGGGATCTGAGTTTCGTTTCCTAGGGATATATCTACAGAGAGGATTTGCCTCACTGTCATTAATCTCCTCCTTTCCATACTTACTTATAGAAATATAATTACAGATTTCCTTCACGTATATTCCCCACAACAAACAAAAATGGAAAACGTTATAGTTCCAATTTAATCAAATACAATACACTATATGCAAAAAGGGTCATACAGACAGAGAATGTATCTTATTCTAGTTCATATTCAATAGATACATAACATCAAAAGACATAGACATTCATAATAGAGAGGGGAAAATTAACACATCTGAATCCAATCTGTGGGAAGACAAAGGGAACAACCATGTTCCTCCCAACCATAGAACAGGGCAGCCAAATCTACTTTCCCGATTCACCCCCTAGCCTGACCATGAATCCATGAGGGCGAACTTGGAAACTCGTCCTCAGTTATGTCCTTCAATTCCAACAGTTCTCCTCTTGCCTCACACTTACTCAACAGTGCTCATAACAACAAGGCGATTCTATTTCAACAATCTCCTCTTGCCTCACACTCAATCCGTAGTGTTCATAATAGCAAGAGATCTCAGGAATCCTTTCCCCAGCATACTTGGCAGTGTCCTGCCTCCTTGCATATGCTATTTATCAATTTTTCCCAGGTCTTTTCCCTCCTTTGGGGATTTTCGTAGCTTTCTTAATCCCTAACTTTCAGGGGCTATGAGTGGCCAAATCTTTGATTTTCCACTTGTAATCATCAGCCCATAGGTAGTTACAACTTGTTCCCCACTCATGGAGTCATGGTCAGCTGATTTTTAACATCGTTGTTCCATTTGTCCTCCTGTAGTTAATATAAATATTCTGTTGTGATACAAGTTTCATAGTCAAATAGTTAGTTGAGTCCAAACAGATCTCTACCCGACAATCACAATAATTAAATACAATTATTAAATTTGAAATTCAGAATAGCCATAAATGGAAAAAAATTTCCAGATTCGAATTTGCCAAAAACGAAAATAAATTTCCAGCACACAAAAATAAAAATATTTATTTATGGGGGATGTCATAGTAAGAACTGAATTTGTGTCAAAGTCGGGCATCCCCTATGAGAAGGGACGGCCCGTCGCATTTTGAGTGAACGAAACAATGGTCAAAACTATTAAATTAACCGATCCACTGCCCGAATTCATGGGTGTTGGGATATTTGTGGTATTTACAGGCGAAGGTGGTGGGGAGGTACAATGCCCCCTCTATTGGTAGTTGTAATGGGAGTACGGTGACTCCTTGATGAAATAACAAAGTTCGCTTCCATCACCACTCACCGAATGGACTGGCGTTCAAGAGAAGTCACCTCAGGGGGGACTATCTGAATTAAAAACGGTGTTGATAGTTCAGTGATCAGAGGATTTGTTGGCCTGAAACCCTCGGTCTCGAGGTCAGAAATGATAGATTCCTCTAGTGTAAGTGAAACTCAAACATGGAAACACCCTCTTGGTATACTCTGTGAAGAACAATCTGACGTACTCCCTAGGTACCATAGTATACCCCCAAATTCACCTATGTAAGTCCGTCAAATATAGGGAACTAAGTTTCCAACTCCTAGTTAGTCACCAGGTGGGTACAATCAATAGTCAGACAGATCATAATGAGCAAGATAACAAGTCTGAATCCCTTCAAGGGTGTCGAAATAAATTGTTCCAGAAGACAACTAAGGATATTGAACGGATTTGAGGTCCACGAAGATCAATAGGAAAATGCGATCAATATTGTTCCCGAGAAATACCCTCAATATACAATCCCCACTACGTTTGGTCCAACTTTGGAGGGGTTATCTCCTCTGCCTCTCCTCATGCGACCTCATGTTTATCCCCCATGTTAGAGGGGGGTCTCGACTAACTCTTAATACATTGGACTTAAGACACTCCATATCTCAAACTCCAATGTTTGTTTTAAATTGCCTTGAACATTTTCCTCTTCACACCTATTCCAAGGCCCTAAAAGCCTAAACTAGTTGATGAACCCTACAAACATAAAGTCTAATATCTTTTAAGTTAAGTGTTAGTTTTAAGGCTTGATTTATGAAAAGGATGTGGTCATGCAACTAACGGTGTTTTGAAGAGACGAAAAAAGGAAGAAAACTTTAGAGCATTTGAAAGAAAAAATATACTTTGAAATCAAAGAAAAGCTTGTAAAAATCTTTGTAAAATTCAACTTTTCAAATTAACATTTCAAGATCTTATACTTGAAAGTTTCTTAAAAAGTTCTTTCATTTGACTAAGAAAAACTACTTATATTTCAGGAAAGCAAGAAAGAACTTTGAAACTGAGTCTCTTTTATTTTACAAACAAACAACCTAGGATACATTACCAAACTAAATGCAAGAAAATAAATTCTTTTTTGGATTTTTGAATTGCTTTAACAAGAAAAAATAAAGTAAAAAACCTTTTTGTTTTTCAAAGCAAGAAACAGGAAAAAAAGAGAAAAAATAAACCAAGATTGACAGAGACCCTAAGACAACTACGTAAACGCATGGATTCAAAAGGAAACCAAAGGAGGAACTAAAACTTGGAAGTTCACTCTAAACCTCTAGGGAAAACAAAAGAAAGTCAATAAATCAATCTAAACAAATATTTAACCCAAGCCAAGGCCAAAAACAGAGACTTCGGAAGGTCCAAGAAATCCCTGAGAAGCCTAAACTTCTATCAGGAAAGAGAAACACCTCTCTTTTTTAAAAACACTTTCTTGACATAGAGACACGGGATGTGCACCGACAACCTTCATATGTACGCGGGTTGTCTACTGTGAAAAGGGAGTATGTACGTGGGTTGAGCCAAAGCAGAGAACGTACACCTCTGAGATTTCTCAAAAAGAAAAATACTAGGCAGACTAACTTGGGAGGGAAAAACTAGTAGGAACCTTGTAGGTGACCAATTTTGGAGTTACTTCACACACACCTAGCATTTATTTTTCCTAAGTTTTTTCCTTCTTTATTAGTCATAATTAGTCATTATCCAGTCTCCTATATTTTAGGGGAGAATGTTCCTCCTAGAGAACATTCTGTTTCATTTGACACTTCAATTTGACTAGTTGAGTTGAGTCTAGATGTTGCATTGGTTGTGCAACATTGGTATCATCACCATGATAATGTGCACTTGAATTTGGATCATCACCGTATTGGTGCAATACCCTTGATTCCTTAATCTACTCCTCACTACACTCTATTCAATCAGTTAACTGAAGACTAGTTGACTAGTTAACTCAGCTAGGTGGTAGTTCAGTCCCGTAACTGCCTGAGAGACTAGACTAGGTGGAAGTTCACTCCCGTAAGTGTTGGTGTGTTTCCATATCACTCTAGAACACCACTATGGCACATTGGTTCTCCTCCAGTGTGCATTAATTGAGTTATACAAAGTATATCATGTGTAAATTATTCATTATTCACAATGGTTAATGAGAATTCTTCTATTCTTTCTCTCCTTCTTCTTCTTTCTTAATTTCTCTCTACAAATGTGTGTAGTATTTTCAAGCTAGATCTATTCTGTGCAAGTTCAACACATTTACATGGTATCAGAGCCGACGGACTGCTAAGAAAAATCTACACCAAAATTTTTTGCAGGTACAAAAGATTGAAGACAGTGGAAAGATGGATTTCCAAAAAGAATTCATTCTTACACCTTAAAAATAATTTGCAAGGAAGGATAAAATAGCCATACATATCTGAACCAGAGGATTGTACATGTTATCCTTGAATAAATATACAAAACTAAGATCATCCATTGAAAAATCCAAGTACTTAAATCGAATGGATGAAGCACTCGGAACAATTTGTAGTGTTATTTCTCCCGATCTCCTTTTTCACATATCTTCCTGTAAGACTACCAATGAAGCCTGGACCACCTTGGAAGGGATATTTGTAAAATAGGATGATATGAGGGGACACATGTTGTAGGTAGAACTGCTCACATTAGATCCAAATATGTTTGATAATATCCAAGATTTCTTTACAAGATTCAAGGATTTACTGTCACAACTCAAACCTTGCAGGGTTGATAAATATGAGGAGAAACAAATTGTTCCCACCATTCTCTGTGTTTGTTTTCGCATTCCATTCAATCATATTCTCCTTCAGAGCCACATGGAATATTCCTTCTCTTGAGGACTTTATCGAATCCATCACACAAGAGCAAACCAAGCTCATCAACATGGGAAAAATCAAAGGCCCAAAGGCACATGCACTTATTGTGCAGGATGGCAGACATAAATATCATAAATATAAAGATAAATACAAAAGGAAATATCATGCACATATGAAGAAGGAAGGGTACACAAAACCCTTCACCGATGCCTCTGGATCCAAAGGGGAAAAGGAAGAAAAGGGGAGAAATGCACGTACTATCACAAAGGATTCCATGCAGAATCTGCATGCATGCAAAAAAAAATATATCTAATGTCTCAAATACTTCATCAAAAAAACCTTGGAGACCACATCCCTGAGGGTTCCAAGAAGAAGAAGCTAGAAGATCTGAATCCCAAGAAAGGCAATTCTAGCCATGCCTTGATTGCCATCAACTCCTCTCTCGATGCTTGGATCGTAGATTTAGGAGCATCACATCACATGTATTCCTCAAAAGTAGTATCTTCTTCATTGGATGCATGAAAATATCCTCCTATTATGATGGGGGACAACTCTTCAGTCGAAGTCACCGAAAAAGGAATGATTGAACTCACGAATGGAAGCTTCGAGAATGTGTTGCACGTTCCCAAACTTTTTGTCAAACTTCTCTCCATGTATCAGATGAAGAATTCGGGCACCAGAAATAAATTCATATTCACACCAAATTCCTTGGAAATATATGACATGCAAACCAACTCCAGGGTTTCTATCAGTGAGGTAAATCATCAGTCTAGATTGTATACATTTTTTGACTTCATTGAACCTTATTCTGCTTTATTGCTTACTCATGCCGATGAAAGTAGTAGGATATGGCATGAAATGTTTGGACATTTTAATTTTAGATACATGCAACAACTTAGAAATAAAATATTGGTTGATGGTCTACCAGACATCCATTTTCCAAGGGAGTATGTGAGGGATGTGTTCTCGGAAAACACCCTCAAGAGAAATTCTATAAAGGAAGGTCTTAGAGAGCTTCCACACTTTTAGATCTGATCCACAGTGACCTTATGGGTCATTTCCCGCATCCATATATCAACAAAGGGAGGTTTGTTCTCATTTTGGTTGATGATTGCTCACGTTTTACATGGATCTACTTTCTCAAGAAAAAATCTGAGGTCTTTCAAGACCTCAAAGATTTCAATTCCCTTGTTGAGACACAGTCTAGAAAGAAGATCAAAGTCCTCTGAACTAATAATGGGGGAGAATATGTAAATCATGAGATCCATAATCTTTTCCATGAGGCAAGGATTTTATTGTAGCACACAATTCCCTATACTCTGTATCAAAACAGATTTGTTGAGTGGAAAAATAGATCTGTAAAGGAGATGGCATGTTGCATGTTGCATGCAAAGTCACTACCATAGAGATTATGGGATGAATAGATTAATTGTGAAACATACATACAAAACATATCTCCCTATAGATATTTCAAGGATAAGACCCCCTACAAGGCTTGGAGCAGCCTCAAACTGGAAGTGACCCACTTTCGCATTTTTGGTTCACGTGCATGGGCCTGTATTCCCTATGAAAAGAGGAAGTAACTTGATCCATAGAGAATTGAGTGTATGTTTGTTGGATACCCTGATGATGTGAAGGGATATAGTCTTATTGATGTTTCCTTGTATTGTCTCATCATTGAGTGCAGTGTCTAATTCGAGGAAAGTGTCTCGCATGCACCTCAGGAGTCTCATGCAGACACCTTCATTCTCCCACCTCTTCGAGATGATGAGCATGCACATGTCGACTCTTCTTCAGAAGAGATTTCTGATTCATAGGACTCAGATGATTTAGATTCAAAGTTAGTACAGTCATATGCATAGTCAGAGCATCCAGATGTAGTTACAGAGCCATAGAAAAGGCCCAAGTGGGAACATACTACTCTTCAGGATGCAGGGGATCTCGTTAGTGATCCAGCTGATACTAGGTGGAATCGATCCGATTTCGAGGAGCCTCCTGTTGCACTAACTACAACTGAACCATTTCCCTCCAGGCATGTTTTATTGGTTCAGTTTTAAGATCCACACTCTTATGGCGAGGCTGCTGGAAATCCCTTTTGGGAATCTGCCATGCAGGAGGAGTACAACTCCCTTCTATATAACCATACTTGGGATAAGGTTCCCCTTCCTTTTGGGAGGAAACTTGCCCTATGAAGATGGGTCTACAATACTAAGAGCACAACATATGGACAAATTAGAAGATACAAATCCAAGCTTGTTACCAAAGGCTTTTAGCAGGTGCATGGTATTGACTATGATGAGACCTTCGCTCCAGTAGCGAACATGGATTCCATATGATTGGAAATTTCCATTGTGACAACCAAGGGATGGTGAGTCCATCATATAGATGTGAAGAATGCATTTCTTCATGGTGATATCTCTGAGGAGATCTATATGGATCAGCCCCAGGGATTTATGTAGGACTCATCTTTGGTCTGTCGACTGAAGAAGTCCCTTTATGGCCTCAAGCAGGCTCCAAGGGCATGGTATGTCAAGATGGACTTCTACCTATTTTCACAGAACTTTGTACATTGTAAATTATACCCGAATGTCTACATGCTCAGGATGATTGATTCACTTATACTCTTAGTTATGTATGTTTATGATTTGTTGATCACTGGTTTCTCAACTTCAGCGATTGTTGCATTAAAGAGGATTCTACATGACATGTTTTTGATGATGGATATGGGTCCAATACACTTCTTCCTTGGACTCGAGATTAGTCAGGATGCATTTGGCATCAAATTGTCTCAGGCCAAGTATGCACAAGATCTCCTTGAGAGACTTCACATGACAGACTGCAAGTTTGCTCCGACTCCTTTCCTATCAGGAGTCAAACTTGACGATGGTGGGGAGACTCCACTAGTTGACAACACACTATACGTACATCTAGTGGGGATCTTGTTGTATCTCACACACTCTAGACAATACCTCTCCTATGTAGTTGGCGTAGTTTCTAGGTTCATGCAGGAGCCACATGAGCTACATTGGAAGGATGCAAAGTGTATCCTTCAATATGTACTTGCCACCATCACCTTTGGGATTCATTATGCAATAGACTCTACATTAGATCTCATCGATTTTACTGATTCTGAATAGGTTGGCGATAGCAATTATCGCAATTCCACATCTGGTTACTCACTCAGTCTTGGTTTCAGGCCTATCTATAGGTCGAGAAAGAATCAATCTGACATTTCTCTGTCTTCATCCGAGGTAGAGTACAGAGGGATAGTTAACATAACCATTCAAGCTATGTGGATACAACATTTTCTCACTGAGTTGGGCATTCAGTTTCATTGGTCGATCGTCATCTGGTGTGACAACCAAATAACTCTGAGATTCTATGGAGATCCAGTTCAGAGGCAACAAATGAAACACACCGAGATCCACATGCACTACATTCGGGACTTAGTACACGAGGGGATCATCGACCTACAGTTCTATCCTTCTGCAAAACAGATGTCTGACATCTTCACCAAGACCTTCACTAAGTAGAAGTTCCATTCTCTATGAAGTCATCTTAGAGTGAAGGACACAGTTACCTAGCAACTGTAGTTATTCTTTTTACATGCACTATACCTTGAGGGGGGGTTTTTCCCATGAGGTTTTCCCTCTTTCCTCACTTTATTTCAGTGTATCTTTTATATTTGGGCACCTATCATGGCCTTGTTTCCAAGACCCATTCTTTATTTTCACTATAGTGATGTTTAGGGGGCGTGTTGGAGTTACTTGACACACACGTAGGATTTCTTTTTCCTAAGGTTTTAACTTGTTTTTTATTCATATTTAGTCATTATCCAGTCTCCTATATTTTAGGGTAGAATATTCCACATGGAGAATATTCTCTTTCAGTTGACATGTTGGGACAAGGGAAGACCTAGGGTTTAATGCTTCAACAACACACCAACAAAACCCTAACTACCAGCCCTTTTGAAAACACCTATGAAGCAGGCGAAGTCTCACCTGAGGTAGAGGCAGGGGGGCTACAGAACTTAGGTGTCTGTAACCAAGGTGGGACACATATCTGTCATTATAACACTTCAAAAAGTACCTTACTAACACTTAGAAGATGATATGCGGTAAAGATGATTCTACAAGACATGTTTTTGATGATGGATATGGGTCCGCTACAATTATTCCTTGGACTTGAAATCAGTCAGGATGCATCTGGCATCAAACTGTCTCAGGCCAAGTATGCATGAGATCTCCTTGAGAGATTTCACATGAAATACTGCAAGTTTTCTCTAACTCCTTTCCTATCAGGAGTCAAACTTGAGGATGGTGGGGAGACTCCACTAGTTGGCAACACACTGTACATACAGCTAGTGGGGATCTTGTTGTATATCACACACTCTAGACAATACCTCTCCTATGCAGTTGGCACAGTTTACAGGTTCATGCAGGAGCCACATGAGATACATTGGAAGGATGCAAAGTGTATCCTTCAATACGTACACACCACCATCACCTTTAGGATTCATTATGCAACAGACTCTACATTAGATCTCATCGTTTTTACTGATTCTGACTGGGCTGGCGATAGCACTGATTGCAATTCCACATATGGTTATTAACTCAGTCTTGGTTTCAGGCCTATCCATTGGTCGATAAAGAATCAATCCGACATTGCTCTGTCTTCAGTCGAGACAGAGTACAGAGGGGTAGTTAACATAACCATTCAAGCTATGTGGCAACAACATTTTCTCACTGATTTGGGCATTCAGTTTCATCGGTCGATCGTCATCTAGTGTGACAAACAAATAACTCTGAGATTCTATGGAGATCCAGTTCAGAGGCAATGGATGAAGCACATCGAGATCCACATGCACTACATCCGGGACTTAGTACACGAGGGGATCATCGACCTACAGTTCTATCCTTCTGCAAAACAGACGACTGGCATCTTCACCAAGACCTTCACTGAGAATAAGTTCCATTCTCTACGAAGTCATCTTGGAGTGAAGG
>SNQJ01S0023215.1:152929-170422 GCA_010110895.2 Picea sitchensis | reverse complement strand
CTTTCCTCACTTTATTTCAGTGTATCTTTTGTATTTGGGCACCTACCATGGCCTCATTTTCGAGACCCATTCTTTATTTTCACTATAGTGATGTTCAGGGGGGGTGTTGGAGTTACTTCACACACACCTAGGATTTCATTTTCCTAAGGTTTTAACTTGTTTTTTATTCATATTTAGTCATTATCCAGTTTCCAAAATTTAGGGGAGAATATTCCACCTGGAGAATATTCTCTTTCAGTTGACATGTTGGGATAGGGGAAGACCTAGGGTTCAATGCTTCAACAATGCACCAACAAAACCCTAGCTACCGGCCCTTTCGAAAACACCTACGAAGCAGGTGAAGTCTCACCCGAGGTAGAGACAGGGGGGGTTACAGGACTCAGGTGTCTGTAACCAAGGTGGGACACATATATGTGATTATAACACTTCGCAAAGTACCTTAATAACACTTAGAAGATGATATCCATTACTTCATTAGCTTCTTTAACATCGCAGAACAAACCCTAAGATCGATTGGTGCAATAACAATAAAGATTAGCAATTTAACCACTTAGCACATAACAATGAGTTAGATCTAACATTCATTCATCCTTAACACATGTGAAGCACTAAGCATCTATAGATCTATCTAACATACATAAAACATATTCATAATATAAAAAACACAACACAAAGCCACCAGAAGACACAAGATATGCGTGGTTCACCCTAGTGTGGGGCTACATCCACCAACTACTTCTTCTTTTCTATTATTCTTAAATATCTTACATTCATCCTCTCCTATGCACTAAGCCACAGAACCAAGCTTCACAGAGGACAGGAGGTCTTCACACTAAGCACTAGATCCTCCTCCCAAAATTAGGTCAAGGCACAAAGCCAACTCCTTTTTCGAGCACAAATACTTACATACACATTCTATTGCACAAAGAACGCATAATCACTTGCACTTAGCCACTTAGACTTCACTCTCTAAGTCTCTTACATCGCTTCTCACCTCCCTCTACTCTTTACAATCTTACTCTTATTTATACTTTTACAATAAGGCCTAATCATGGGTAAACCCATGGGATGGCATCCCATAACCCATTACAAAAAACTTAAGGAACCCCTTGTTGGGTCCAAAAAGCCCAAAAAACAAGTGAGATCCGTGAACTCATCTCTTCCAGGGCGCTCCATCTTCGACCAGCCTGTCGAAGTCCAAAAGGTGGTAAAACCTGACCAAGATTTCCTCAAAACTTGGTCGAGGGCCAACAGGCCCCTAACACTCACCTGTGACTCCTCCTGAGTCACTCAGGTCTGGGCAATGCTACTTCGAAGGCATCGAGCTTGAATCAGGATGCCTCGACTTGCTGCTTCACCTGAGCCTCTTGCTCAGTGAACTCTTGGATCATCTGTTGTGTAACAGACCCTTCCATGCGTTGTTCCACTACTGCAACCACTTGGTCCAATTGCGAGCCTTGTCCTTCAATCTCTTCAAACACCTTGTAGGCTTCATCCTGCACAGGTTGTAGCTTTTGTGCGAATTCCATTACCCTGCCCTGGATGGTAGTAATTTGTTTATTGTACCGCATGCTATTCCTGATATCTCTTCATTCTTTCTACCGTAGTGAGTAGCTTCATCTATGCTTGTACTGACAATTCCTGTTGTTGCGCCTCCTATAACCGCGCTTCCAGTTTCCTTAACTTTGTATCTTCTGTGAGGTGTTCCTAAGTCTGCGTGCTTTTGTCGCTCATCTTATTGCACTCTGAAGCGAGGACCCTAATTCTTCCAAATGCATTCTTAGTGGCTTCCTCCCTCTGATCTCACACTTCCTGTGAAGTGCTCGGTAATGCTTGAATATCCAACTTTGTTATCCTCATTTGAAGCTGTTGGATGGCCTCAGCGAGCTTCACCACTTGAACCTCTTCTGACTCATGTTCCTCCTATGTCAAACCTGGCACAGAGTGAAGTTATTTTCTCATCGCTTCTTTGACCGTAGTCTTCTCTGCAAGTAGCTGGCCCTTTTCTCTCTGTATCTTCACTTTGTCTTCCTTGAGCATTGCCCAAAACTCATCTTTCTCATTTTCATAAGAGGTTACATAGTACCACGCAAATCGTAGTTTCTCTAATACTTCCTCTTTCTCTTGCTTCAAGTCTTCTGGAGCCTTCTCCTTTTCTTCTTGAACTTTTTGAAGTCTAGCCTCTATTGCATCTGCTAATATTCTCAATTGGGTGGGCTCATCCCCCAATTTTGCAGTCTCAGATGAGGAAGGCGTAGTAGGTACTGCACGGATCAATTGAATGGCTTGTTGTATCTCCTTCAGCTCCTTCTCGACCCTTCCATACAACTCCTCCTTCTTCACTCCATATCTCTACAAGAGATCTTCAGACGCATCCTCCATCACTCTGCAGACTAGACTGATATCATCCTTTGTGAGCGTGGCCTCTAGCTGGAGCTTGCTAGCACAGGTATTCTCTCTTGCCAAAGGTTTCTATGGAGAAACCTTCCTTTTCTATAGTGTTTATGTTTCAATAAGGGGGTCTTTTAGTGGTGTAGCTTTTCCTTCTCCTTCTTCCCCTTCTCCTTGTCCATCTGCTTGGTCTTCTCCTCCTCCTCCTCCTATGGGCAAACCAGATCCACTTTTTTCCGAGGCACTATCCTCCTTATCAGTATCTATATTCTGAACTTCCTCCTTCTTCTTCTTATTCTTCACACTGGACTGTCTTGCATACTCGAACTGGGTGACCAAGGGGCTTTCTATAATTTCAACGTCAAAGAGTTCGACATCTGCGACAGGTGTATAAAATTACTTTGGTCATTCCTTCATGATCTGCTCCATGTCTTCATATTTCATCTTGTAACAATATTGTAGCTCCTCCTTGCTCTCATCTCTACGCGCAGTGATGTAGATAAAATGAAGATCTGCGCAAAACTTTGCTATCAGTCTATACTGGTGTAGGGTGTGCGGTGTCAAGTGTGGGAATGACTCGATAGAAACCTTCAGTTGCTAATAATATGCATGGAACATGACATTCGACTTCCATTTATTCAACATGTCGTTGGTGTACCATAAGGTAGAGAACCTATTAGCCAACGGTTTTGATGGTTCGATCTCTAGGAAGGTGGCGCCTTTTCACATTTTCCAAGTGACAAATGAAATCAATACAAGCATCCAGCTAAAGTGGAACTCATATCCCTGATCTTGAGCTTCATGATAGTCTTTATCGAGCTTGTTGACGAGTTAACTAGCCCAATTCGTCTGCATCCCCTCCACACATTTTCCTGCAAGGTCCACCACAAATCCGGTGACCTGTGTGAGGCGGTTATTTCTTACAATCTTGCCAGTTATGAATTGGAAAATGAGGCATACTATGCCATCCTGGATAGAGGCTACCTTGTATCCTCACTTTCCCTTTTCGACTTCTCTATAAGCCTCCTTGATGCGATATGCCAGAGAGTGATCCAAGGTCTTCCCTGGGTAGAACTATTGAGGGTCGGGTCCCTGCATGCTCAATCCTGTAATCAGGTGGAACAACACTGGATCCACAATAATATACCGACCGATCCACAGGTATCTACCATGGTAGCATGACAAGAGGATTTTAACGCAAGCGTTAACCTCCTGGTGTCGGCGAAAATTGGGAATCTTCATCACATTCAGTATCATGGATTGTGCCAGCTACTTAATCCATGGCTGGGAGACCAGATGAGGCTTCTTCCCAGTGGTCTTCATCAAGTATCTGTGGGGTGTGAGCATAGCTTAGTTCTTTCTGTCTCTAAGGTTGAAGTCATTATTCTTCAGTAGTGGGATCTTTCCCAATTGACTCCCAACTACGCATATTCCTTTCAGGATGTACGTGGTGATCAAAGTGTACTTGAAGTCCCATGGGATGATGTCACGGTTAACTGTGCCATCCAAGGGCAGGATGTAATCTGGGAATATTGACGGGATCTTCTTCGCATTAGCCAGATCATCTTGATGCTTACTTCGATGCTTAGTCATGGGATTGACACGTCTCGAACAACATCTAGTCGAAGGGTAATCCTGGAGTCCCCTGGTCAATGATGCCTGTACCTCCTTTAGACATAGATTTATCAGCCATAAACTTCTGAAGAACCTCCTTGATGGACTTCTCTAACTTAGTGCATTCGGTCGACATTCTTACTATTAAGAAGATGGGTCAAGGTAGGTGAATGAATAGGTGGGGTAGATAAATAGACAACAACATCTAGTTTCTGATAACACAGCTCGAAACATGATCAATTCTCTTCTTGTCTCAGATAATCACGGGTATCAAAAAGTGGTCCCAACACAGCATTTGACGGGTTAAATAAGTGAGCATCGTAATGGATTATTCCAACGGCCAGGCATGCTTCCATTAATGCGAATCTGTCCATTATGGTGCCGTCTCAATGTCCCAAATGTGGTCCATCCACCCATAATTTCATTTCCTATCCATTTTGGAGCATCTTTCTAACGATCGAGGTAACTCCAACGGTCATATAGATTCACCATGACGAAGTCCCATTTTGCACAGTTCTGTTATTTCGGCGATGTTCAAATCCTACAAACCTACCTCCTCCGAAGTCTTCATTTTTTCTTTGCAACTTTCTGTATCTTTCCCAACTTGGATTTCTTATTACTGAGCTTCCTTTCCTTCTCTCCTGTGATATGAGTCTCCCTAACTATTTCTGGATTTCTCTTTCCATTCTTATTCTTATCTTCTCCTAGTGTAGTGACTTCGCATTGCTGATGTGATCTCAAAGGGTTCAAAGTTAATACCTCTTCTCTTCTTTCTTGCATGGATAGGTCTTTCAAAACTTCTTGTGTTCTTTCAACTTCGACAACTAATTCCCTTGATTTCTGTTGCTTCGAATCAACTTCTCTTTCTTCTATCATTCGATCTATTTTTCTATATATGAAATCCCTTAGTTCTTGCTTTTTCTTTTTTGTATCTTCTTCCTCATCTTTCCTTCTAATATGATCCTTCTCGATCCAAGTGTTTCCTAATAAAAGTGGGAACAAGGCGTTGTTGTCAACAAACTTAATGACTTCAAAATCCTCTTCAGTCGATGTTCCATGGATGATAATAGGTACATTAGTAACTCTTCCACACAGGGCTATCATCTTTCCTTTAAACAAGCCTATCTGTCCGAATGAAGGTATTACAATAGGCTTTCCCAAAATTTTCCAAATATCTTATATCATAATATTCACTTGTGTTTCCTCATCCAAGACACAGTCTATGTCGAAGTCTCATATTCTTGTATTTATGTGTTCTTTTACCTTCAATATCTCTGGTAAACTGACATCTTTGTGATCATTCATTGTTTCTTTCAAATGTGATAACATAATCTGAGCTTTCTCTGACTCATTCTCTTGATGATTCTTTAACATGATATTATTCTCTTGACTTCCTTCATAGTTTTCTTGTCTCAGGTTCATTTGTTCAACTTTAGCAATTATCCTTGGGCAATCCTCAACTTCATGACCAACAATTTTACAACAAAGAAAAATAGGACATGTACCAGGGAATTCCTTAGCAAGATGTCCCAGTCTTCTGCAGTTATAACATAGTGGCATTCCTCTTTGTATCTTGTATGTTCCAAACTTCTCCTGTACTACGCACTAGGATCGCAATGCTAGACCTTCAATCTGCAAAAAATCTTTCTAAGTTCCTGCATCCACTTATTAGTCCAAAAATTCTTTATATGCATAGGAATAACATATCTGTCCTCATTTCTATTAAAATTATCCAGATCAACTCTTTCTTCCAACTACGCCTTAGATTTCATACTAGGACAAAATCTATTAAACATACGTAAATTCATGCTTTTGAAACAAAATTTTTCACTTATCTTACTCTATCAAAGCACAAATCTTTTACCTCTTTTAATATCTTACCTCTTTTCTTCATATTGGGTTTCTTTCTTAGCACGGATCTTAGCAAGTCAAGTAGAATATTGTGCAGTACAACAACGGATCTATGCACAAAGATTCTATTTTCTTTACTTCAGTTCCCAACAATCACAGTTTCATGTCCCGACAACAGAACCATTTTTTGGCACATGGGCATACCTAGGGTTAAATGCTTCAACAACGCACCAACAAAAACCTAACTACCATCCCTTTCGAAAACACCTTCGAAGCAGGAGAAGCCTCACCCAAGGTAGAGGCAAAGGGGTTTACAAGACTCAAGTGTCTGTAACCAATCTGGGACATAGATCTATGATTATAACACTTCACAAAGTACCTTAATAAAACTTAGAAGATGATATGCATTAGTTCGTTAGATTCTTTAACATCACAGAACAAACCCTAAGATAGATCGTCCCAGTAACAGTAAAGATTAACACTTTAACCACATAGCACATAACAATGAGTTATATCTAACATTCATTCATTCTTAACACATGTGAAGCACTAATAATATATATATCTATCCAACATACATAAAACATATTCATAATATAAACAACACAACACAAAGAAACCAGAAGACACAAGATATACGTGGTTCACCCTAGTGTGGGGCTACGTCCACCAACTACTTCTTCTTCTCTATTATTCTTCAATCTCTTACATTCATCCACTCCTGTGCACTAAGCCACAAAACCAAGTTTTGCAAAGGACAAGAGATCTGCGCACTGAGCACCAGATCCTCCTTCCCAAAATTAGGTCAAGGCATAGAGCCAACTCCTTTATCGAGCACAGAGCCTTACATACACATTTTGTTGCACAAAGCACGTAGAATCACTTGCACTTAGCCACTTATACTTCTCTCTCTAATTCTCTTACATCGCTTCTCACCTCCCTCTCCTCTTTACAATCTTACTCTTATTTATACTTTTACAATAAGGCCTAATCCTGGGTAAACCCATAGGACGACATCCCATAACCCATTACAAAAACCCTAAGGAACCCCTTGTTGGGTCCACAAAGCCCACAAAATAAGTGAGATCCACGATCTCAGCTCTACCTAGGCATTCCATATTCGACCAGCCTGTCGAAGTCCAAAAAGTGGTCAAACCTGACCAAGATTTTCTCAAAACTTGGTCAAGGGCCAACATGACACTTTAGTTTGACTAGTTGCATTAGTTTTGTCACCATGCAACATTGGGATCATCGCCATGTTTTGTCACACTTTCCTTAGTATCATCACTATACTGTCGTGTTACCCTTGATTCCTTAATATACTCCTTACTACACTCTGTTCAGTTAGTTAACTGAAGACTAGTTGACTAGTTAACTCAGCTAGGTGGCAGTTCACTCCCGTAACTGCCTGAGAGACTAGACTAGGTGGAAGTTCACTCTTGTAACTACTAGTGTGTGTTCATATCACTCTAGACCACCACTATGGTGCATTGGTTCTCCTCCAGTGTGCATTCATTGAGTTATGCAAAGTATATCATGTGTAAATTATTCATTATTCACAACGGTTAATGAGAATTCTTTTATTCTTTCTCTCCTTATTCTTCTTTCTTAATTTCTCTCTACAAATGTGTGTAGTATTTTCTAGCTAGATATATTCTGTGCAGGTTCAACACATTTACAACCAGTGACCTTTAAAATACTCAATGAACTTTATAAAAAATCAAAAGGGAATAAATAAGCCAATAAAAAACCAAAAAACTCCCTCTAAAACCCTAGAGAGACTCCCTAGTGGAGTCACCAATTCTGCTAGCGGGAAAATCCCCCTATAAATATACCAGGGTTATAAGTATAGATAGAGCTATGAACTCCCTTAAAAGACAATATAATTCCTAAACTACCCCAAACACACTAAAAATATGAATAGAAAGAAATAGGAAAGTGGATCAGAAGCAATACCTTTAATCCAACATTCGATGTAGACCACCTCTAGATTTTTAGCTCCCGGACTGCAAGTCTCCACCCAAATATTGCATGCAAGAGTACTTAGGAAAAAAACACTACAAACATTCTATTTCTACTCATCAATTAAGGTTATATATAAATCATTATTCATAAATCAAATGAAATACATAAAGACATTATTTGGGACAAGAACAAGATTATTTTATTCAATATTCAAAGATTGGAAATTACAACCTTCGTAGGTTGACGCTCATGCAAACCTGGTCTGGGCTCTTCTTGATATTTCTCCAAGTGAACTTATCCCAATGATTTCTCTCACAATCAACTGATCACTTCATGGGAAGGGAAGGTATTGTATAGGAGAAAAGGCTAAAGAGGGAATGTTGAGACAAGAACTCAGAAGGGTTGCAAATACTTGGGCAAGGAGGGAAAAGGGACTTGGGAAGAGTTTCACTATTCTAATGCTTCTTTTTGGAATGATACCTCAATACCTCCTTTTATATGACAAAATGATAGTTATTCAGTTTGGGGATGGGATATAGCAGGTGAAATGGTTGGGAAACCTCCAATAGCCTATTAATTCCGTTGAATTCCTTGCAACTTTTGGAGGTAAATGAAGGTTTTTTAGTATGTAGTTAGTGTATGTACGTGGGTTGTCTAGCATGCAACAAGTGTATGTACGTGGGAAGTAGTGCAGCAGGGTGCGTACATGGTCCAAGAAATGGTTTTTTAAATAGAGTTCCTCAGCAGTGATTTGGAAAATTGTGCAAGTAGAAAGGCCAATGCCATGTATGCATAAGTAGCTAATTTTAGGGATATAACACTAATTCCCAGTTGCAATATGTTTCTCATGAGAATTAGTTCTTATTTTAGAAATATTTATCCTCTTCTTTACGCTAGTCAAAACATAGAGATACTTTTCATCTTCAATATTAGGGTTAACCAACTCCTTATAATATCTTAATTTTATTTATCCTTTAATTATTTATTGCACCATATATTCTCCTTAAATTTAGCTTGTAAAATGTTTTTAATATCATCAATGTTCTGCAAAATAAATTCTTTTATTCCCCAATGATTTAGCCAAGACTTGACATCATTATGCCATCCCTTCTTGAGCCGTTTGTGATTTTGGATAGAGTTTAAAGAAATTTTGGGGAGCCTCTTGTCATCCATGTTGTTTATATTTTTCTTGTACATTAAGTACCTAATCATAGTTGTTCTCTCAATGGGGGAAAGGGTTTCTTATATGAGGAGGATAACATAGGGTTTATTTCCTTTAGTTTTGAGATTATAAGGTATAAAATTATTTTGGATTTGCTCTATATTTCTCCAAGATTCTCAAGAGATACTCCATCCACAAACTTCACATCCATTTAATATAAGAAGAGTGAAAACCATCTCAAAGAGGAGAATTTTCTTATCCCATAGACAAAGGTTTGTTAATTTACAATTATTTTCTCGTAGTAATATTTCCACCCTTCATCTATCCTTTTCCCAATGCTATAGTTCCAATTGAGCTTGTGGTGAATATCGATTCCAAGATACTTGTACAAAGGAACTTCCTCCAAGATAAACTTCATTTTTTCAGTGTTCACGTTCATATTAGTACTAGAGAAGAATTCATTGAGGATTATAAGTTTCTTAATAAGGTCAGAGGGATTTTTTGTTGTTATATCACGATTTTCCACATCAATTGGATTCCTCAAGTTGGCCTAGTCCTTTTCCCTTGCTTGCAAACTTAAATCCCATCTTGGTTCATCAAATTCACCTAAAAAATAACAATTATGTTTCCATCTGTGATTCACCCTTGTACAAACTAGGAATTTCCATGCCTTGCTACTTTGCAACACACAAATTCCCTCAAAAATAGGAAAAAATAATATAATTTTGTTCTTTTGGGTAGGGTTTCTAGTTGGGATTGTTCCCGAACTTCCCTTATCCTGTACACAATGGAATACAACAACCTCAACCTCTTGAGGATAGTATAAAATCACCTTTGAGGGAATGGATGAGGAGGATAAAATTGGTGCAAGATTATGATGACAATTTGCAAGATTCCTTATTTCCCTAAGCCTCTAAGTAGCATCCCCGAATCTGTAACCTATTTTCCATCATTCCTTACTCTTTGATATATGATTGTAGTGTTTGTTCCTATCCCTTCTGATTCATTCGAGGAAGAGACATTGTGCTAAGTTGATGCTTTGAAGGACCAGTGGAAGAGCCTGCGTGGTTGGCTTTGAGGTAGTGCCGACAGTTAGAGTTAGGTTGTAACTACCTACTTTTACTGTCTTCAATAAAAGAGTTATCTTCCCCTCCATACATGTGTAAATTGATTCAATATATTTATATATTTTAGTTTGCTTCATATACTTGAATTTTTTCACATTGTATGTATAACTTGATATCATAACTACCTTGTTTCAACATAGAATTTATCTACTTTTGTAGGCTAGTACTGACAGATATCATGAGAAAACCAGAGGTCATGAGTGAGGATCTACACCAGAAATTGGATACAAGGTCTGAAACTCCTCTCTCCTTATCTCCTTAAATTAGTTATTCTCTTATGGTTTTTTTGTGTGAGGGTAGGATATGTCTTTTACATATGGTCTCGCTTTGTTGTGACATGAACCAAGGTCACGGGGGAAAAATACCATAAAAGAATTGGTGACCATACTGAGGAACTTTTCTCCTAGTTTTGGTTTGTACTAGGGTGTCTTTTGTTTTGTTATATTTTTGTAACTTTTCTTGTTTTCTGATATTTTCCTTTCAAAGCATTTTCCATCTGGAAACGTTTTCTAAGTTTCTGGAAATCTCCTTCTAGGTTGGATTTTTTATTTTTCATGTTTTACTAATCCATATGTGCTTTGTCCCTTTCTGAGTTTAGGATACCCATGATTTTCCCATGTATGACCCGTGGATGTCCGCTAGTCATAGTGTACAAAGTCGTGGATCTGTGTAAAAACTTGATTTTTGAGCCTCTTTTTCAATTCTAGGAGGGTCTAGTTTGGTTCTTCAGTACTATTTGAGTCCTCTGGGTTTTCTTTTGATTGTTGATTGTTGATTTAAGTCTCTGAAAACTCTCAAATTATCTAAAAGATATTTCTTTTGAATAAGTTAGTCTTTTGGTTATAATGTTCTTTAGGTTGGTTGAAAGGATAGGTGTGTTGTTGGGCTGATTTTCCAGTTTGTTTGTTGTATTTCCAGCGATAATAGACTTCTTGCTTTCTTCCTTTTTACCTTCTTCCCTTCGTTCATAAAAGAAAAGGAAAAATTGCATCTCATTTTCATTTCATTTCATTTAGTAACAGAAAAGACAAAGCTACTTGTTTGTCGGTTATTCTTCTCATGTTCCCTTGCCTATAAAATTTTCAAGAAAATAATTTTCTTTCTAGTACTCATTTTTTGATACATTTTCACTTTCTTTGGTAGTTGTTTATTTTGGTTACTATAGTCTTTTTATTAAGAAAATAAGACTTTAATGCAAAGGTATTTTACTTTGTTGTGCATTAACTTTCGAAATAAAAGAATATTATAGGCTTTCATTCCAAAGTATCTTCAAATATTGCATTAAAACAAAAAAAATATCTTTTCATTTTAAAGAAATCATAAAAAGAAAGAGTTTTTCTTCATTCATTTGAAGTGTTGTTGCACTCCTTTTCAATGAAGAAACCAATTTTTTTTCATTGTGTTCTTAAGTGTCTTACATTTTAGTCTATCTAAACACCATTAAGTTTAATCCACAACCCTCAGTAAAGAACAACCTATAAAATGAATGCTAATTAAAATTTATTAGACATTTTCATTCTAATAGCGTACAAAAACAAGTTTAGGCTAGGGCCTTGGTTCAGGTTGGAGAGAAAATTTCTCCAAGGCCATAGAACAAACTTAGGAGCCTGAGTTAGGGAGTGTGAAATCTAGTTTTCATATAAGTGTGGCCTAGAAACTCCTCTCACATAGGAGCTAAACATGAGGTCATGTGAGAAATATTAGAGGAGATACCCCTCTAAAACACAACTAAGTGTAGTGGAAACATTATATATTGGGGGTTTCAATAGTGCATTTACAACACTTTCAAAGGTTTTGTCTTAGTTTTCCAGCCCATACATTCAATATCAACTGTCGAATTCCCACCTAGACGTTGACTACGAGTTGGTAGCCATATTTTATCTTCCTAGGGAACTCAGAGGTGAATGTTATCCCCATTTTGTGGGATAATTAAGGATATTATGTCTCAAGGCCCTTAGGTTGTATATATGGAGTGTCGAGAGACTACATGACTAGAAGTGTCCACTTGCATATATGGATACCCTTCTCACCACCACATAGGTCATATATTTTCATATGGCATCCACCACACCAGCTAGCTTCTAAGAGGCACTAGACCTTGCTCCATGAGGTACAATTCAAGTATTATGGTGAGTGTGATTTCAATATTTGAGGCATTTGAGTATGTTGTATCTTATAATTATTTAGATGTCATGACATATGCTTGGACATTATTCCTTTTTCAATGTTTCACCTTGGAGGTTGACATTATGCCCTAGCAAGTGATCTTCCTTAGGGATGGGTTTTCTACTAGGAAATACCTTGAATATCCATCATACTGTTGTCGACCATACTTATCACTTTTCATCACTTAAACCCCCCATTTCCTTCTCTCTTGGAATTTTAGGGTGTATTGAGCCAAGAAGGGGTTTCCCCTCATTCTATGGGAAGAAGGGGTTGAAATCCCAAAGGGATTGTTGGTGGGTAAACGATAAAATCCTATGTATAAAGTTTAAACCTTCCATATTCTTCGCCCAAGGATCCCCCAAGAAAGAAATTAAATGCTTATCAGTAAGAAAAGGGGGACCCAAAAGAGTAAAATATATAATTCTTAGGGGGTTAGTTGGAGGATAGGAGGTCTCATCATAAGCCAACTATCATGATAATGGGTATTTAATGGTATGACACTACCATCATCTGGCCACCAAGCCAGGGTAGTGGCTCTAAGTTGTACAACTGAGAGAAAGGGGGTCTCATCATGAGCCAAAATTATCATTTCCACAAATTATTTGTGAGTGACACTGTCATTATATAGACACCATGCCAGGACAGTGGTCTTGAATTTTTCCTTAAAACATGAAAGAAACAAATAATGGAAAAACGATGGGCTTGGAAAAATTTCATTGCAAACGAAAGTTCCACACACCCTCTACAAAGGAACCCATGAATGAGACACTAAAATCCCTTGTATGTCATGAACCCCATGCCCATTGAGTATTTATCCTTAACCACTTCATCCACTTTACATGGCTTAGAGAGGGATCACTTGGGAAACATTCCTTCACCTAGGAAAGATCTACCCAATAGGACACCTCGTCAACCCTCCCATATGCAAGCTTGGCAAGTCACATAATGTCTTTGAGCACTTAATTGTTTGACAGGGTAATCCTTGTTGCACATGATTAGGTGGCTCATTTCTTGATTTGATTTACTCATCATGATATTTTGACTTGAGATCCTTGGAGGGCATGCTTGTTTGTATTTGTAGGACCTAGTTGGTGGACAGTTTTGGAGGAACAAGCTTAGCTTGGGTTTCCATGGGGCTTGAAGCCCACAGGTTGGATGCCAAGGGACTGCATGTTGGATGAGAGGAATGCATATTTGGAGGCATAGAATATGACTTGAGAGACAAGACCTAGCCCTCACATGGAAACATTTTTCCTAGAAAAGGAAAAACGTCATCTTTTGGAGGCTTGATGTCATGATTGAGGGGCTTGTTATCAGGATTATTTTGAGAAAAAAATGAAGGCAGAAATATAACAAGTAAATACACATATATTTCTAGAAACATAGAGATACAATAATGAAAATATTTTTTTAATGAAATAAATGTACAGAAAATGTAAAATACAGAGTGAATGAACTCTCTAGAATGGTGGCATCCTATCTCTTAGAAGAGATGTGACAGCTATCCTCATTTTCAATAAGAAGAATATATTTAAAATGGGGATTTAAAGGCCTTTTAACATAAATAAAATCCAAAACCCTGACCCCGGAAGATGAAAATCCAAAAGGTTTGCGGACCTTGATGGGGGTAGTTGATACGTCAACTTCCTGGGGGTGTAACGTTTGCATACGATCTATGTTTGGGGTGTTCTATACCTCGTCAGAAAGGTGTATCTGATAAGTACAACTTTCGTTGAGGGTTGGGGAATGTCTATAAAAACACTTGGCCCCCAAAAAGTACAAAAAAGCATTATTTAGGGCCTCAAAATGGCCTGGGAAGTTTGGGACTCAAAAAACTGTAAAAAACTATCAAAACAAAAAAAAATGTTCTTTGAGCGAGTGAAATAAGTGGGTGGCTACCAATATCCATCTGGATCAGCTTCAGGTGGTTATTACTACACATGGCATTTTTTGAGGGAATAAACCCTTGGATCATGAATTAGAAGGGTGGATTGGAGATACATGGCCTTTGGAGGCCCAACCCTATGATCTCCAACTCAACATTTGGCTTAAAAGTGCCAAAACGTCCCTTCTAAATGGGTGATGTCACCCTTAGGGTTTTCATTTGTGCAAAAAGTAGAATTTAAAGTGAATTTTTAATATTGTTTTTGTAAAGGGGCAATATTAGGGTTGTTGACCCCTAGTCTTGTGGTTTACCCTAAAATTATGTGGACAAACTATCTTCGTGACATTTTGTATAAATAGAGATCATAAGATCTCATTTTAAGACAACTCTCCGCTTGTGAGAGGATAATTGGACGGAAATTTTCTCTCTATTTGGATATTTTCACTCTTGTTCTCTTGTGTATGGCTACTTTATTGATTATTGGTTGGTGGAAGTGATACACTAGCCTTGGAAGGCTCTTCTTTTGCTATTGTGTTGGTTTGTCTTAGCATTTTTCCTTGAATTGGTAAGGATTTTACTTTGTGATATCATTTTTTATTCAAGACAATGTTATTTTTCTAGATCTAGGTGGGAAGTATAAGGGAATACACCCCCTCCTTAGCCTCCATCATTTTTATGCTTAAGTATTGTTGATTTAATAAAGGTTTATTAAGAGAAGTATAAATGCATACACCCTCTTAGTCTAAAACCTAGCTAGAGATACTTGCCTTGGGAAGTAAGAGGATTTACAACCCCAAGGAGCTAGTACCTTTGGATATTTATTTTCCTGACTCCATTAACCTAATCATTAAAGGCACTAGTCATCACTTGCTGGATTGGAGATATAAAATTATTGCTTTGGGAAACAAGAAATTTTGTTATTTTGAAGTTGTTCCGAGTGGAATCAAATCTATGTTATAAATACTTTCTTGTGCCACTAGGGTGTTTCATTTATCCAAGTATTTATTGTTGTTGTTACAAAGTTAACCAAAAATCATTAGGGTTGCAGAAAACCCTAACCAAACTCTTCAATAAATCATAATTTAACCGTTGAAAATTGCCTAAAATATGTCGACATAATCTACTAAGTACAACACATATTTTGGAATGTTTTGAGAAAGTTTTAGTGGTTAAATATATTTATGTAATAACAAGATTGTTACAGCCATAAGGCTGATAAATATCACTGCAGATAGCTTTTTATGACAACCAGGATCGCCTCCCTAGAGAGACCTAGTCACCCTTGAAGCGCAAGACCTATATCGAGGTGAAATTGGGTATAGTGTCCCTTAGTTGTTACTACTTGGTGGTTGGGTTGGGATTTTACCAACCTACAACTTTTGCAATAAAATTTTTGGCACCATTTTCAGAGAGGATTTTAAATCCTTTTCGTTCCCTAATGACACTTTGGCAAGATTCCCTCCCAAATCCTCTAGCCGTTAGCTTGCATGGTGACTCCATTGAAGAATGTTACCTTTTCCACCCTTGACAAGTTTCCCTTGAGCTTGTCTAGTGACTCCATATTCCACGAACCCACCTTTCCCTCCTTTGGTGAGATATGATCTCACCTGGGCACTCCATTGAGGTGTATTTTAAGTCAATGTAATTATGGCACCATGGGATGAACCCTCATCCAAAAATTGTTATGACTCGGAGATGGAATTTTTATTGATGGAAAAGAAAAACGTTTCTAATAAAGTTGCTAAGGAAATGATGAATCGCACAAGAGAGCTATTTCTTTCCCTTCAAGATGAATAAGTGATTGAAGGACAGATATATGAAAAAGTCTACCAAGAATATTTCGATAAATATCTAGAAGATACATTTCATGAAGAATAAACACTCACATATTCCCTTCCATTTGATGAAGACATCCAAGACTTTGTTCCTCCCACACATCAAGAAGAGAACATGATGAGTTGTAATATTTTCGAATATCTTGATGAGACTTTATTCAATGACTTTGGAAATGAAGAGGTATTAGGGGATCCCTTGGATGCTACAAATATTTCTGAAAAAAGGCACATGAAGAATTTTGCATTAAGAATCAAGCCTCGTGTGATGAAGAGGCGATGGAGGAGCATGCCCATGAAGAGAAAAAAGAATATTGATGAAGTGAAACATATTGGGGCATCATTTTATTTTCTCCCACCTAATGTAGTTGAGGTTTTCTAGTTGTTCTCTCCTCTTGTTCATGGGGTTCAATAAGAAACTAGACTCAATGATGAATATGAGGAGCCTATTGAAGATGTCCTTGCCTCTACTCCTCCTGCACATAAAGACAAAGAGATGGCCAATTTTTTTGATGTTATTGTGAGAGAACTTTTACATATGGTTGATGATCATATGGACACTTTCATATAGACTGGAAGACGCAAGTGGGACTTTGGCTGTATCATTTTCATAGAGACCCCATTTACGACATTGAGGGTAGCCCTCAAGAAAAAGGGTTTGGGTTTTCATCTTAAAAGGACTACTTTTCATGCATATATGATTCATGTTATTGGGAACCTGTTGATGACATGATTACACATTTATTTGAGGACTCTCAGCCACTTTCATCCTCAAATTTGGAGGAATACCAGGACGCGACCACCTCAGAGTGATCAGAGGATCACTCTACAAAGAGGAAGTACTTTCATATTGAGTGTTTCTACAAGAATTCGAAGATAAAGAGGGAATTCTTTTCTCTTCCTAGACAAGAGACTATCCCTTACATCATTTTATTTTTTCAGGGAAATCATGAGGTCTTCTTGGGGCTTCTCACATCTGCTAAGTTTTCAAGAATAAAGGATCATGTTCAGGAGGATGAAGATGAGCCTTCGTCTATATATAATAGCCCCCTTCATAGATGGATTGATTGAGCTTGTGGCTATCACTTTAGGCATGATCTTGCATGATCAGACTGGTGGATATTCTTCCCAATAGGATTTCCTCCCTCCTACCCAACTCCATGAGTTTTATTTCAAGATTGATTATATATCTATTTATGCTCATGATCATTACGTTCTTGACTCATCTTTTTTGTTTTACATAATCAAGAATAGGGGGAGATACTTTGATGGGATGATCAACTGGTTGCACTGGTTGTACGACTTCACTTGAAATCACCGATAACCTCATCTACAAGTACCCAAGGCCCCAGGTAAGTAGGCAGGTCATAATTATTTCCTGCATTTTGATATTGATTTCTCATATTAGTTTATATGCATTTCATATTTCATTTTTTTCTACCTACATATTGATTTCATGCTTAGTTTAGAATTTTTTTTATAAAATGCCAAAATTTTCTT
>SNQJ01S0023215.1:121717-148155 GCA_010110895.2 Picea sitchensis | reverse complement strand
ACTAGGGGGTTGGAGCCTCCTTCCAGTTGTAGCTAGAAAACAAAGGAAGTTGGTGCTTCCAATGAATGTAATCCTTCAAGACATATAGGAAAAAGAATTCCGTGGGTTTCTCCCGATTTGGGTTTCCACGTAAAACACCAGTGTACTGTTTATGTGTAAGATTGTTCATTTTTTCATTTCTTATTTACTCTGTAGTTATTGGATGATAATGCTTCATTGGTATAACACTTGGATTATATGGTTAAAATGGGATTAAATTGCTCTATTACTGATTCACCCCCCCTCTCAGTAATCCAACAATAACCAAGAAATGGTTGGCTGAATTCCTTGTACTAGTCGAGCAGACAGAGCTCTCTGACCTCGATATCATCGGAAGTCCTTTGGTCACCCGAGAAGAGTATGATGGACCGAGCAACGCCAAGAAGAAGAAGAAAAAGGAATAAGCGCAGGAGATAAACAATGCATCAGAGGAAACTGCGCCTGATTCACCTGGAGGAGGAGGAGACAACGAAGTAAACCAAGAGGAGGAAGGGGAAGAAGACAAGCAGGAAAAGGGTGAAATGACACTACCAAAAGATCCCCTTACAGAGGCCAAGACGTCAAATAAAAGGAAGGTTTCTCCAAAGAGACCCTCGGTGCGGAAGAAATACCGAGCCAACAAGCCTCAGTCATAGACTGTTCTCACAATGGATGATATTGACCTCATCATCACAGTTGTAGCAGATACTTCGGAGGATATTTTGTAGTGAAATGAAGCAAAGTAGGAGACAATGTATGAAAGAATCGAGGCAGAGCTAAAGGGGGTACAACAAGCTCTCTATTTGAGCCACGCAATGTCTACTGCCTCTTCATCATCACAAGGTATAGAATTGGGATATGAGCCTTCCCAACTACCGAAAATAGCAAGTGCGACGGAGGCTCACCTTCGACGTGTATAGGAAGAAAAAGAGCAGACCACATAGGCCTTGAAGCAAGCAAAGGAGGAATCCCTAGAGCAACATTGGATTGCACAGAAAGATAAAGATGATCTCCCGACAAAGTTCGAAGTGGACAGAGAAAAAATTCAGAAAGAGAAAGATCAGCTGCTCGCGGAGCAGATTGGAGATAAATAGGCATTGAATAGAGAACTTCGCTCTATGTCGGGCTTGTCCCAGATGGAAGAAGAGAAAACTAAAAGCTAAGGAGGGAATCTTGTTGAAGCCATTCAACAACTTCAAGAAAGAGTAGTAGAGCTAGAATTGCAAGCAGTGTCGAGCACTTCGCAGGAAGTGTGATATTAGAGGGAAGAAACTGCCAGTAGCGTAGTAGAAAGAATCAGGGAATTGGATTTAGAATGAAAGAAACTAAGTAACCTAGGTGTGCAAACCTATCAGTGCCTTGTAGACGACCCAGAGCTGAGGAGATTGGAATCACAACTCCAGGAGGCGAAACAATAGACATCGATAGTGCAAGCGTAGTTGAAGCTTCATTCAGTGGTAGAGAAGATCAAAAGGTCGCAGGAGCAACGCTCAGTTTAGCAACAGGTCACTACTATCCAGAGAAGAGTGATGGAGGTGACACAACAACTCTGACCAGTTCAGGATGAAGCCTGCACCCTTTTTGAATAAATCAAGGGACAAGGATCATAGTTGGAACAGGTTGTCGCCATAGTAGAGCAGCGCCTGGAAGGTCCTATCACCGAGAAAGTCATTCAGAAGTTCGTCGACTAGGAGGCCCTCGTGAAGGAGCAAGTTGAGGCAACTCGATCTAATCTTGAGGCCTTCGAAGAAGATTTTCCTAGATCAGAGTGACTCAGGACAAGTCACAGGTGAGTGTTAGGGGCCTGTTTTCCCTTGACTAGGTTTTGAGAAAACGTTGGTCATGTTTGACCATTTTTGGGAGTTTGACAGGCTGGTCGAAGACAGAGCGCCTAGGTGAAGCAGAGATCGGGATATCTCACCCCTTTTTGTAGGATTTTTGGGTTTTAGGGTTTATGTAACAGGTATGGGATGTCGGCTCATGGGTTTGCCCATGTTTAGGCCCCTTTTGTAAGGTATAAATAAGTAGCTAGGAATTGTAAGAAGTAAATATGGTTAGATAAATTAAAAGACCTAGAAGGTCAATGGCTTAGTGATAATGTTAGCTATGTGAAAGAAGGTGTATTAAGTCTTGCAGAGCTAAGTGCAAGCATTTTGTAAGTGCTTTGTGCAAAAATTGTGTAAAGGCTCTATGTTGTGTCGAACTCAGGGACGGAGGATTTGGCAAGGTGTGCACAGATCTCCTGTCCTTGTGGAGTTGGATCTATGGCTTGGTGGATGTAATCATATTGGAAGAAGCTAACGAAGAAGAAGAAGAGTTGGTGGACGTAGCCCCATGCTGGGGTGAACCACGCATATATTGTGTCGATGTGCTTTGTGATATGGTGATCATGTTGGTTATGTTTCTATTTTCTTAGTGCTGATTGATGAATGCATCTGATGTAGTATCTTAGTGCTTAATAATGTGAATGAATGCTATATATGATTTAATGTTATGTGCTAACTGGTTAGATGTGCTTATATCTATTTAATACCACGTTGTTATATACTAAGGTTTTAACCTGCAATGTGAATAAGGGTTAAAGACTAATGAATGTTATTGGCTAAGTGCTCTATTAAGTATTGTGATCACAGATCTGTGTCCTAGCTAGGTTGTAGACACTTTATTCCTGCAACCCCCCGTGCCTCTACCTCAGGTGAGACTTCATCTTCTTCACAGGTGTTGTCGAAAGGGCCGATAGGCAGGGTTTTGTTGGTGCGTTGTTAAAGCATTGAACCCTAGATTTTACCCTAATCCAACAACTTACAACTCAAAGTGTCTGATCAACCACCTTGTAGATCGAGGAGAATTCAAGGTATTCCATCAAAAGAAGTCAGAAATAATATTCCCTAGCTTTGTTAAGGCATCAAATTGATCAATCTGGCACTTTTGTACCATCTCGTCCAGTCGATATCATAAGTTTAAATTCCTTAGAGGTTAACACTTTATAACCCAAGAAAGTAATTGCAGAAGATATTGGAGACAAACAATTCACTCTGTTGTTCAACCCTCTGCTAGCCAGAACTTACGTATCTCCTTTAGTACAATTTCCATCTCTTATATCAAACTTTGTTGATAGTATCCCTCATCACTAGGCCAATATGGATGAGACTCTGCTAGTTTCTGGGTTGGGATCCCTTGCAACTCCCACTTTGGTGATTGTCACTAGTGGAATCTTCCCTCCTAGTGCCTCTAACCAAACAAATGGAATGGATCATTCCACTATCATTTCTTCCATAAAAAACAATGCTCCTCTATTCATTGGTCTGACTCAATCTATGAGTGAAACCATGTCCATGACTTTGACAATGAATGATTTTTCATTCAGTATGTCATCGATTGATGTGCTAAACGCATTGACTGGTTCTTAATCAACGCCCCATGGATCCAATATTGGTTTAGGAAATCCTTTTATCCCTTACCAAAATGTCCCTTGCTATGAGTGTAACATCTCTGACCACCCAGGCCGGGCCATGCTACACTAGAAAACACTCTGATACCAATTTGTAACTTCCCCAACCACCAATAGGTCGAGCATCGTCACTGAGTAAACATATTTTTCTCTGATACCAATTTGTAACATCCTGTGGCCACCCATTAGCATCCCAGGGCACGCGACTCTAGATAACGCTCTGATACCAATTTGTAACATCCCCTGGCCACCGAGGCCGAGGGAAAGTTACCTCAGATAGAGATCTTTTGCGGAAATATTCACATATAAACTTAACAAGAAATGAAAGAGATAATATGGAAACATACATGCAATGATACACATGATATTATTACAAGAATCACAGACATGCACTTAAATACATCATTTAACCATTAATCACAAAAAAATACTTATCTCTTAATTGAATTACACCAACTGTGTGCATACCTTCCACAAACCTCCCAACCTTAGAACACGCTGCTCATCACTCTCAGCAGTGGGTCACCCCCGAGCTGGGACTAAACTCCACTGAGCAAGGGATTCCTAGGCTAGGGATGGATAACAGGAAGTTGTAGAGTACAAAAAGATGGATTTCCTCCAAGGATCCACTTATACCCATAGCTCACAGACTCTCATTCCCCACATGCTTATCCCACCTTAGGATTATACACCTTCACTTTCCCACAGTCCATAAATTGCTTCACCTCCCTTTCTGGGGCTTCAACAATAGGTCGGATCAAGAATTATCATAGTTTTGTAGATGTTAATGGACTCCCTCCAGGAGAAATCACTTCCTCAACACACTCTCTCACCTGGAAAGAGTTTCTCAGAGTCTTGACAACTTGTTTCTTCTATCCACGGGCCTGATAACCCGCTTCTTCACTCCCGCTCTCAGATAACCAACAGTAGCTCTGGTGAACCCCTTTAGAATTCAGCTAAGGTATAACTATTTTGGTCATTTCAGAAATGCACAGGTTATGGCTCAATGATGCTAGGTTCCATAGGTGCGTGGTGATTATAGGTGTGTGCAGGTTTTAGAGGTTGCAGAGGTCAACGAAGGAGGGAAAAACTATGGTTGTTTGCTTGAATTCTTCATCTCAATACCTGCGTGAGTGGGGAGCATGGAGAGGAATGGAGAGAGAACCCCCACAACAATGGATTTCCCCCCATAAAACTGCATATGCCCAGGTTGACACATGGCTCTCTTGGGAGCTCGTCCCTCTCCACTTGGAGTTAGTTCCCTTTTCCCAAAGAAACTTAGGATACTAGGGTTTATTTCCCAACTTTATTATTTTTAGGAAATACATTATAATATTCCCTTGGGTTAAGCCCTCAATATTAGAACCTTCTCCTAGCCTCTCATCCCCCTTCCCTTACCTAACCTAGTGGAGCTTAGTGCCCCATAACTCTTTCTTCGTGGTCAATCTACACAGAACAATGTTGTTATATTAATAATATGAATATTTACATGTACAAAATAGGCTCCTGGCCTTTAACATCTAGGCTCTCCAACCTAATAAACACATAAGCCTACCAACTTATAATTACTTGGTTCACCAACTTACAAAACATGTTACATTCATATTTACAACTGAGGCTCGGCCTTGGACAATCCCCTCCCCTTATTTTCGCACTATCCTTGGTGCAACTCATTCACACAACATCAACAAGATTTTCAAAATCTTCAAAAACATGCGGGCATTTTTCCCACATAGGATCTTTGTGCTCCCGTGTTGCATCCTCAGGACCATACCAGGTCCGTTGTACCTTTACAAACCTTATGGCTTGATTCCGGAGATGCTTTCTTTTTTGGTCCAGTATGCACACCAGATGCACTTGTAAAGAGCCTTCTTGCTCAACCTGAATCACACTCCAATCAATCATTTGACGAGCATCAGGTATATTTTTCTTAAGCAATGAGACATGAAATACGTTATGAATATTCATGCATGCAGGAGATACAAGAATATAAGATATTGGTCCAATCCTTTCTAGAATTTCAAACAGTCCACAATATCTAGTTGCCAACTTGGAACAGTTTCCCAACTTCATGGAACTTTTGTTGGCTTTCACCTTCAATAAAACATGATCACCCACTTTAAACTCTCTGTGGGTTCTTCCTTTGTCAGAATAGAATTTATGCCTATCTTGGGAATCCTTCAAATTCTTCTTTATCTTTAACAATTTCTCTTTCATTTCCCTGAGCAACTCTAGCCCAATTATTTCTCTTTTAGCTGGGTTGTCACAGCTTATTGGTGTGTTGCACTTTCTTCCATAAAGTGCCTCAAATGGTCTCATCTTCAGTGATGCTTGGTACCCATTGTTGTTAGAAAACTCTACCAAGTGTAGGTATTCTTCCCATATGGATGGTTTTTCCATCACATAAATTCTTAACATATATTCTATCACTTGATTTACTCTTTCTTTTTGTCCATCAGACTCATGATGATAAGTTGTGCTAAAGTTTAGGTTCGTTTTGAACCCCTTGAATAATACTCTCCAAAACTTTGAGGTAAATTTTGGGTCTCTGTCAGACACAATTGTCTTAGGAATACCATGCAATCATGTTATTTCCCTCATATAAATATCAACAACATTATATGTCATGTGGGTAATCTTCAAGGGAATAAAATGGGCATCCTTCTTAAGCTTATCCGCCACCACCTTTATGGAATCATGTTGTTTGTTTGTTCTGGGTAATCTTGTGATGAAATCCATTGTCACCACTTCCCACTTCCACTCAGGAATGGGTAATGGTTGTAGCAACCCAGCTGGGTGTCTATGCTCAACCTTGACCCTTTGACACTCTAGACATTTGGTGATGTATTATGCATTTTATTTCTTCTTTCATGGCCAGTAGTAATGGCTCTTGACTGCTGCCATTGTTTTCTGATATCCAGGGTTCCCAACATAAGGCACATTATGCATCTCTTTCAAGATCATACTCCTCAATTCGTGAGAACTTGGTACATAAATTATGTTTATGTACAAGAGTATTCCTTCAACTTCCAATCTATAATATTCTATTTTATGTAGCATCTTACCTTGTTGTAACTTTTTTACCATTTCCATGTACTGCATATATGATTTTGTAGCCTCCAAAATTCTGTCTTTAATATCGGTTTGATACATGGTGATGGATGTAAAATGTAGTTCATGCACTCTCCTACTGAGTGCGTAAGCCACTTTGTTATCCTTTCCTTTGATGTACTTGATATCAAAGTCATACTCACAGAGGAATCCCAACCATATGCTCTGCCTGGAATTTAAAGTAGGTTGATCAAAGAAATATTTCAAATCATTATGGTCTATTATCAACTCAAACATGTTTCCTGTGAGGTAGTGTCTCCATTTCTTTAAAGCATGTACTATGGATGCCAACTCCAAATCATGAGTGGTATAGTTCGTTCATGCTCTTTCAACTTCCTGGATTCAAAACATATCGCAAACCCATTCTGGATGAGGACTCCACCCAGTCCTTCTTTTCATGCGTATGTGCAAACCATAAATTATTCATTCGGATATGCAATCTTCAGAATTGGAGAACTGGTTAACAGTTGCTTCAATTGTTGGAATCTCTTTTCACATTCTTCTGTCCATTGAAACTTTATCCCTTTTCTTTGCAAGGAAGTGATTGGGTGAGCAATCCTCAAAAATCCTGCAATGAATCTCCCATAGTAGCCAGCTAGACCTATGAAGGATATGACTTCTATCACATTCTTAGGTGCTTCCCACCCTTTAATGGATTCAATATTTTTAGGGTCTATTGTTATTCCCTTTTCATATATTATATGTCACAAATAATAGATTCGATTTTGGAAAAATGAGCACTTGCTCAAATTAGCAAACAATTGGTTCTCTCTTAGCACCTGTAACACCATCCTCAAGTGTTTCTCGTGCTCTTATTCTGTCTTGTAATATACAAGGATGTCATCCGAAAAGACAATGAAAAACTTGTCTAAATATTCTCGGAAAACACCATTCATTAATCACATGAAAACAACTGGTGCATTTGTGAACTCATAATGACCATACCTTGTCCTAAGGGTGGTCTTGTTGATGTATTCATATTTAATCCTCACCTGAGATCTATCTTTGAAAATATCCTTGCATCTCCATCACAGCCCCAACATTGCATAGGTGTTTGTCTTAGCCTTTTCCCTTCTCCTAGCCTCTCAGTCTCGTTCCCTTACCCAACCTAGTGGAGCTTAGTCCCCCATAACTCTTTCTCTATGGTCAGTTTGCACACAACAATGTTTTTATATTAATAATATGAATATTTGCATGTACAGAACAAGCTTCTGGCATTTAACATCTAGGCTCTCCGGACTAATAAACACATAAGCCTACCAACTTATAATTACTTGGCTCACCAACCTACAAAACATGTTACATTCATAATTACAACTAGGGCTCAGCCTTGGGATATTACACTGAGGGTCATATTCCTTCATCATTCCCATCCATCGGGAGCAGGATGTTTCTGTATTTTGTCCCTAACCCTGAGGGGTATTGGGGTGCTTTGATAGGGAGACAATATCAATCCTCCAACACACCATCCACTTCCACCTGATTCATGTTATACGATGGGTTAATAATTAACCATTTCACCACATATTCGGTGGAGAAAGGGGGTAACCCCTTCTAGGGCCAATGGAATCCCATGGCAAGAGATTTCTCCATGCAAGGGATGTCGTCAGGGAGAAATCTCTTTCTCAATCATTATAACCCCACACAAGGGGGTTCTACAGGTGGAAACTCTATGTCTCCATTTGGGAATTTGTTGAGTGGATTTTTTCCTCCATTCAACTTGGTCCAACCATGTTTTACCCAAGGTTTTGGTTCATCCAGAAACCCTTCCTAGAAACATAGTTCTAGTTTCAATCCAGGATCTTCTTTTCAAGTTTCTAATCAATCGTTTACACATCCTAGGCTATTTTTTCTGGACACACTGGATTTTCCAGATTTTTCCAAGTTGATGAATGGCCTGATTCATCATGACCATATTTGGCCTACGGTTCCCACCAAAATTCCTTCTGTTATATCAATGTTCGAAAGAAAGAGTGGTGAATATCCACAGGATCATGTAACAATGTTTCACTTGTGGTGATCTTGTAATTCTCTAAGTGATGAATCGATTTGGTTATGTTTGTTCCAATTCACCCTCAATGGGAAAGCCACTAAGTGGTACACCAAACTAGAGAGGGAAAAGTGTGCAACATTTGGTGACTTGGCTATGATATTTTTCAGCCACTTCCAACTCCCTGTCCAGTATGATGCCAGCATAGAGCTTTCAACTAACATTGTACAAGATAAATCTATGCACATTTCCGATCATATTCAGGAATGGAGGAGACGAAAGAGTTTAATCAAAGCCACAGTCCCACCTGATTTTATTTTGAAATGGTTCCTAAAATCATTACTCCCATATATTTTGAAATATGTTGCGACTTCAGGATTATTTTCATAGGAGCAAGTGACTTTTAAGGCACAAAAATTAGAGCTTATCCAATATCATTCCGTCATACTCTATGATATTAATCTAAGTGTGGATTGGTCTACCCTTGACTTGAAAAAATTGAAACCCGGACCACATGTTGATGGAATTGTTGATTATTCTCAAAGAAAAGATGCAAATATGGTCTCTAGCTATATGTAGTAGTTTTCAATTCGACAAACTACGACTTGTCCAACCCCTTTGATCCAGGTGGATATTGGTAGCCACCCACTTGTTCCAAATTCCAACTGGCTCATCTTGACAATTTTCAGTCCAACATGTTTCTCTGTAATGGGGAAATTTCTTTGTAATTGTGGGTTCTACACTTATGGGGCTATCCTGAATCCCTAAACAACATATAGGTGGATATTGGTGGCCACCCACCTATTCCAACTATCTTATTTTGGAATTTTTCATGTCAGTACTTCTTTTTGTGCTTCCAGTGCTATTTTGTGGATCTAAGCACTGTTTTCTTGGATTTCCATAGTCAAACTATCGACAAAGTCATATTTTGATGACATAATGCATAGTTCTCAAAAAATATCTTTCCAACAGGATATCACACACCCAAAAAAAATATTGTATGCAAAAGTTACGACCCCGGGAAGTTAATGTACTAACTTACCCTAACGTGGCCCACATGAATTTTGGTGCTTCATCTCCTAGGGTTATTTTTTTGGATGTCTATATGTTTATCATAAAAAGGCCTTCAAAGCCTCATTGTAATCATCTTCTTGTGAATGAGCATAGTCGTCACATCTTTTCTCAGAGATAAAGCTACCACCATTCTAGCGAGTCTTGCACTCTGTAGTTTTACAATATCTATACATTTATTTCATTAATAGAAATCATGTATTGTTGTATTTCTTTTTTTCTAGAATTTTTTATGTGTATTTAATTGTAATATCTCTTCTTTCATTTCGTTCCATAAATAATCTGTATCAGTGGTATCAGAGCAGTCTTCTCTTGATCATTTTTTAGTGCATGTCCCCGATGAGGTACGAGTATAGCAAGTTGGGTCTCAAACTTGTCTCTCTTGAGGAAAATATCCCCAGCACGCCCAAGAAACCCTCTATGGCGGCAGAAAATAAAAACGGTGGAGAAGAAGATTCTATTAACCTGTTGGTTGAGCAAGCTCTCGTGTGATAGAGGGATGGAATGATGGATAATTTTTCCCACATCCTTCAATGCATGTTGATAGAAATAGATGAATATTCATCAAGAGGCCACTTTGGAGGAACCTCTCCCTTCAAGGTACAAGTTAATTTTTATATTCCCATATTTCAAGGTCAAATAGATGCATATTCATTAGAAAAATGATTGAATCTGCTAGAAGGTTATTTCTCTGTTCACAATTTTTCTGACAAGGAAAATATCACCTTCGCACTCCTCAAGGCACTCCCCCATGTCAAACATTTGTGGGAAACTTACTAGGAGAAAAGTTCCATACAGGAATTTAGAATATATGGGGCCAAGCCCACTTGGGATTTTTTTGTGGATGTGGTCAATGAACAATATTATCCTGTTGATAACTATGAAGACCAATACATGAGATTTACCACATTGCGGCAAGAGAACAACCAAATAGTTCCAGAGTTCACAAATAATTTCCATACCTTGTGCACCAAGATGGGTATCAAAGACTCTGAGCAACATCTAGTTCTGAAATACCGCAGGGCTCTGCATAGGTACATCCAAACCAAAATGGATTTCCTAAACATCTCATCATTGGGAGTTGTCTATTGTTATGGTGTCAAAAGTGAGCAAAAATTTAGGCACCGGAACAAATGGGACTTTGGGTATGCAAATTTTCAACAACCAAAGCATGTTAAAGCCAACCCTAAACAACAACTTTTTGAAAACCAATCCAAGACACAAGAAAATAATGGTAAAGGAAAGATGAATAATGACACTAGGAAGTGGTGTGACTTCCAAAAATTACCCTGGCACAACATCGATGGATGTCACTAGAAATAGTCATTGGTCACCGAGGTCAAAGACAAGGATACGAACCATGATTCAGAATGTGATCTAGAAAATATTGAAAACAGACAGATCATTGATGCAGACCCTACTGCTACTATCTTGACCGCAAAACTTCAACCAGAATAACTAGTAGATCCTAAATAGGGGGAGCTCCTATTCCATTCATAGATGTGGGTGAAGGGGACCTTGCTTCATTTCATTATTTATAGTGGTATCCAAAAGAACCTCATCTCATCTCAGGTCGTCAAATAGTTTGGGTTGTCGATAACACCATGCCCACAACCATACAACATCGAGTGGCTTCACCAGGGACGAGATCTCTGTGTCATCCATTAGTGCTTCATGTCCTATGGCATCCATCCCTTCAAGGATGAAGTAGTGTGTGATGTTTTCCCTCTTGATGTCTGTGATGTTGTTTTGGGCCAACCATATATGTGGAAGTGTCATGTTGTTTATAAGTCTTGACCCTATCATGTCATTATTAATCTGGGGGGTCAGATCTATAGAATACCATAGGTAGTTCCAATTAGTGTTCTACCAAAACAGTGGTGCAAGGTAATCTCTCATACTGCAAAATTCATCTTGTTCACAGTCTGTTCAAAGGATGCATAGAAGGCCACTACAACCACTACATCCTCAACACCTTCTAGCTAGTAGAAGTAGATTGCAGAAGAGAAAGTAGATATTTTTTCTTCACCTACAATGGTTTCTACAAAATTCCCCATCCATCCTAGAGACAACAGGTTGGTGGAATAGATTCAACCCTGCCAACAAAAGTTTTGTGACAACCTTCCATAGACCAAGCAACACAACATTTCGAAGAAGGCATGCAACTCACCAAGATTAAGATTTAGAAAAACTTTCCCCCTCTTCCCTGGGAACTCAACACAATGGAGACCATTGCTTTCTTATGGAGGAGGATTGATCAAGGTGGATATTGGTGGCCACCCACCTATTCCAAATTCCAACTGTCTCATCTTGATAGTTTTCAGTTCATCACGTTTCTCGGTAATGGGGAAATTTATTTGTAATTGTGGGTTCTACAATTACGAGGTTGTCCTCAATATGTACAAAGCATCCAAGTGGATATTGGTGGTCTCCCACCTATTCCAAATGGATTATTTTGGAATTTTTCATTTCAGTACATCTTTCTATACTTACAAGGTCGTTTTGGCACTCCAAGAAGTGTTTTCTTGGCTTTCCACAGTCAAACTATAGACATAGTTAGAGTTTAATGACATAATGCGTATTTCTCGAAAATATCTTTCCAATGGGCTATCACGCACCTAAAACAGAGATCACATGCAAAAGTTACGACCCTGGGAAGTTAATGTACTAACTTACCCCAACTGGGACCACATGACTTTTGGCGCTTCATCTCCTAGGGTTAGGTTTTTTGATGTCTAGGGTTTTGGAATTCATTTTTATCACAAAAAGGCCTTTGAAGCCTTATTTTAATCATCTTCTCGTGAATGAGAGTAGTCGTTTGTAATATCCCTCGGCTGTGCCCAATTGTAATCTAGATGAAAATGTGCTTAAGCTGGTGAGTTGTTTTGATATCATTTTGTATGCACATTTCATGGCATAGTGCGCGCATGTACTATGCAGTGAAATGATGAAGTATTCACATTCCAGGATACCACGTGCAACATCCCAAGTGTGCGCGATTGTGAGGCCAGCGAGCCTGTGTGTATACGTTATGTTTTATAGGCTGGTGAGCCAGTTATTATAAGCTATGATGCTTATGTTTTGATTAGGCCGGAGAGCCTAGATGTTAAAGGCCAGTGCACCTACTTTTTTATATGTCTCATAATTAATATAAAATACATCACTGCATGCCGATCGACCACGATAAAAGAGATGGGGGACTAAACTCCACTAGTTAGGGAAAGGGTGGGGCTAAGTTAAGGAAAAGTGCTAAGCTAGGTAGCTTAAGCCAAAAAAAGAGATATTATATTAATATTTATTAAAATCATAAAGTATGGATGGTAATTTTATCCTAAGTTCTAAATGGATAATTATTTTATCCTAAGTTCTAAAGTTGGGTACAAGTGGGCCAAAGTAGCTCCCAACATGACATGTGTCAATTTGGGGACATGCATACATATTGTTGGTACTTATTTCATTTCCTATCATTTTTCCCATCATTCCATCCATCATTCCTACTATCCATTCAATCATCCATGAGTATTCATACTCCATTGAGCTATCTTTCGTACCTTCATGACTGTACCTGAACCTATATCCATGGCCATTTTGTGAGGGTATAACTGGTTAGCTTGGGAGATGGATTAAAGAAGTGGGTTGTCAGGCCCGTGGGATATTGAAGAGGTGGGTTGTCAAGCTTGTGAGAAATTCTCTGAGTGAGAGAATTGTTGGGAATTGATTTCTTGAAGGTGCTGAACTGTAGCTACAGTGCTCTAAGACATCTTGTTCAGCTTGTTGCTAAATCTCGGAAAGGAAGTGGGGCAGCTGAAGGAATGTTGAGCAGAGAAGGGGTACACTTCCTGGGTGGGACAGACATGTGGGGAATGAGGGACTGTAGGCTGTTAGTTTGAGTTGGCACTTGTGACAAAGTCTTTCCTATTGTCTATGAGCCTTTAGCTTGGTTAGGAATCCCTTTACCCAGGTGGAGTTTAGTCCCATCTCGGGGGTGACTCACTATTGAGAGTGATGGACATTGTGGTCTAAGGATGGGAGGTTCGTGGAAAGTCTCCACGCAGTTGGTGATATTCTTACAAAGATAAGTGTCAATTGTGTGATAAATTTACATGTTGCATTGTTATTTACATGTTTATTTTTATGGGTTTATCCTATGTGTGTTTATAACTGTCTGAATGTTATGGGTATTTCCTGTATATGCTGGATGTTTATGTTTACTGTTATTTCAATGTGAATTCGTGCACTTACGTAATGTATTCATCTATTTATGTTTTACATGTAAAGCTTCTGCAAGAGTGTTGTGTGTGTATGTTTTAAATGCATACAGGTAGAAAATTTATGTGGCATAGCTCAGTTGGTTGTTGGGTATGTTCCACAAAGAGAACATAAAGAGTTCTCTGGCGTAGCGTGGCCTGACATGGATGGTCAGGGACATTACACCATCACATCTCTTCTCAAAGATAAAGTTTTCTCCATTCTAGAGAGTCTTTCACTCTGTAGTTTTACAGCCTCTATACATTTCTTTCATTAATAGAAATCATGTATTGTCGTATTTCTCTGTTTTTGGAAATTTTTATTTGTATTTCATTGTAATATATCTTCTTTCATTTCGTTCTGAAAATAATCCAGATCACCTTGGCTCAAAAGCTCCTACCACCCAGTCCTCATATATACACACAATGAAATCGAAGACTCAAAAGGGCTCTCAAGAACCCAGAGAGAAAAATAAAGCTAAGGGAAAGAAGGGTGGTGGGGGAAATAATAAGAAGGCTAATAAAAATGTTGAGGGGGTGGGGGATATGAAAAGAATAAGGTGAGGTTCCCATGCAATATTTTTGGGGGTGATCACCTTACCCATCAGTGCCCACAAATGGAATAATCCCAACACTTGATAGAGTTGAAACAACAAAAACAACAACAACCTGTCGTGTTGAAGAATCCATTCCCACAAGGGTAGAATATGAAAGTTGTATCTTCCACTTTCAACCAGTAAGGGGGCACGTCAAGTGAAAATCCTTCACATGGATACCAAGAAATCATTAATATGGTCAACCAAACAAAAGAAGAAGAATTATACTTGTCGATTAGATCTCATGAATATGGTAATCCGGAGTCGACAGAAAAAGGAAAAAATACTTCATATACTTAGGGGCCTCTCCACATAGATAAACCTGAGAAATAAATGATACAGTGTTACCTAAGGGTGTATATAAAAGGGTGATGCAAAATCCCAATGTAATATCTGCTCCCAACTACAATATCATTGAAGAATTGACTCAAGCACCGTGGGAATTGTCCACTTTAGAGGTGCTTCAAAGTTTCCCTACGCAACACGCTACTTTTTTTTATCTATGATCGAAGTTGTTGATTCATTCATCTAGCTCATTATGAATTTCAATTCTACTAATGTGAAGCCTTGTCTTTCATATCACGCATCCTTCCATATCAATGTCATTTATGAAATTCATTTTATCAGGAGGACCATCGTTGACAAAGGGGCTTCGACGTGTTTCATGTCCTTTTCTTTTTGGTAATCTATTGGTTCTCCAGAGCTTACCCCTTCTCCCACTCTCTTAACTAATTTCGATGGAAGATTTTTCTGACCGCATGGACTTATTTTATCCTTCCCAGTCTTGATAGGAGGAAAATATTTCTCTATAGAGGTTGAAGTATTAGATGTTTCTCTCGACTATAACTTGTTTCTAGGTAGGAGTTTGACTTACGCCATGACGTTCATTGTCTCATCGATGTTTAGAATCATATTCTTTTCCCATCAAGGGAAAATAATAACCATCGACCAGGTGGCCTTGAACCTTTTTGACACCACGGAAAACCTAGGATCCATGCTTCAGTGGATCGAGAACTCTTCGATGACAACTGAGAGTATCGGTTGTTGAATGTATCCTTAACTCATGGAATCATTCAATTTATTCTCATTGATTTCTTATATGCGATCCACCTCAGTTGGATATCAAAATTAGAGTTACCAAGATTTTGTTACAAGATTTTCCTCGTTCAGAACGTCATATTTACAATACCCATGGATGTTACCCTCATTGTGAGAGTCGATTGAAGGTCTCAAACATATCGGGATGTCTATGCCTTTGTCTACAATAAATATCATTTATAGATAAATTCAACAAGTTACTGGAGACCCAGATAAAACTCCTTCATTGATAGAGGAGGATGATCTACTTCCATAGCTCATCTGGGCTCAAAATTCTTTGATCTCCTAGGAATTTCTCGATACTTTTATGCCTTCAGATGAGGATATTATTGAGGCAATGATTGAAGATAAAAGTCCATGGGAGGATATGGATCATAGATTATATTTCCTCTGCAAAATTAGTCATGTGGAAGGTGGATAATTCAATTCAGTCATGATTAGGAGTGTTGGCCAGACGGTAAACCCCTTAGATAAGCATGGTGTGTATATCGAGGGTAATGAGGTGAATTCATTGGAAACTATACCGATCAACATTTATAGAACACCTGATGTTGTCGAGAATATCGTTATTAGGGAATAATTATCCCAATATGTAATTCATTAATATATGACACTTTTTAAATAATTTCTAGATGTTTTCACTTGGTTGTACGAGGAAATGCTTGGCATAGATCCGGATATTTTTCAACATGAGATTCGAACCTATGAACATGTGAAAAGGGTTCGACAAAATTTGTGACTAGTGAACCCAAGGAAAGGAGTAGAAATCAAAGATGAGGTATAAAATCTACTCAAATCCAAGTTTATTTACCTAGTACCATTGGCAGAATGGGTTTCTAACCTGATTCCAGTTGATAAGAAGCAGGGTATGATATGAGTATGCATGTATTTCTGAGACTTAAATAAATCTTATCCAAAATATAACCTTCCTACACCATTCATCAATCAAATTATCGATGAGTGTGCAGGAAGTGAGATTTTCTCGTTCATGGATGGTTTTTCATCTTATAACTAGATCAATATCCAACTAGAAGACCAACATAAGACAAATTTTATTTTTTCATGGGGAAATTTTGCATACAAGAAGATGCCCTTTCGCCTTAAAACATTGGATCCACTTTTCAGTGGGCCATGATGTTTTCTTTCCATGATCTTAATCATATAGTGGAGGTTTATTTGGATGACCTTACAGCTCATTCTCGAAAGAGAGATCAACATCTATTACACCTCTATATTTATTTCGAGATATGCCATCACTATCGAATTTGATTGAACCCACATAAGTGTATTTTTTGCATGACTTCTAGATGTCTTTTGGGCTTTATCATGTCAAAAAAATGGATCATGGTTGACCCTTTGAAGGTTGAGGAAATCACATAGTTATCTCCCCCGCACATAGTATGTTAGCTTCAAAGTCTACAAGAAAAGTTGATCTTCCTTCGACATTTTGTACCTAATTATGCTAACATCACAAAAGGCTTTATGTGCCTCTTGAAAATGGGGGTTCAATTTTGTTGGGATGAAGCAATAAAATGTGTTTTTGATGCTTTGGAGAAGGCTCTGGTTTTGACTCCTTTTTTGAGTCCCTTGTATTATAATCGATATTTCTTATTGTATTTTGCAGTAGTCGAATATTTGATTGGTATGGTATTAATTCAAGAGGATGATGATATTCATCAGCATGTCATATACTATTTGATTCATGCCTTATTGGGCCTATTATCAAATAATCTGTACTTTCCCAAATCCCAAGGCAAGTGAAGGAAAGATTAGTGTAATAGGGGGTGACCTATCATTTCCATATTAATAGGAAACCCCTTTCTATTTAGGAGTATATCAAAGTTATCCCAGGGGAGTGTTGACGGGCGAAATAGTCCATCCGTCAACTGGGAGAGTGGAACCGGTCCGGGGTTGTCTAAATAACCCAAGCCGTTTGGAATGGACCACCCTGACGAGTTTAACGGCTCCGTTGGCCGCTCTAAGGTCTCCTAAGGAAACCAAAGAGGAAGATTGATCTGAAGTACATGATCTAAACTAAGGAAACTAGAGACTAATAAAACAAACTAAAACAAACAAACTAACTAAATAAAAGAAATTAAACTAAAATAAAGGGAACTAGAAACTAATAAAAAAAAGATAATGAACTAATATGCTAAATGCTAATTATTCTAATAATATAATCTACAAACTACTAATAACTCAAATCAACTACCTAATTATCAATTTAATTGCAGTTTATTCACAAATATACATTACATACAATCTACAGATTTGAATAAAACCTGTGAAACTAATTGTCTTGCTATCCCATGACAGCGAGGATAACTCTTTTTTGATTTTATGATTTATGAATAAGAAAATAAACTAACTAAAATTAAACAGATCAAAATTATAACTATATTAAACTACTTAATAAAAGCAGTAAACTAAATACTAATTGACCTGGAAACCTCAAGTCTGTCCTGCGTATGATGACTTCTAAACCGATTAGAGGAGGGAAATTCACACCGTCAAGCCCTCAAGCTTCTTGGGAAGCGATCAACTATCTTTGCTTCTTGAAGAGTATGTCCTGGGACAAACAAGACATAAAAGAATATCTTAACAATTTTTGATTATAAATTCACACTTGAAAACCTATTATGTAACAAACTTATATATTACAGTTCGATTTATTAAGAAGACAAAGCTATGATTCAAAAATGAACTAATAACTGTTATGTATTTTATATATTGGAAGAAACAAATATGGATAACAGAGATAGAGTTATATCATTTGCATTTGATTGAGATAGCTTGTGATACTAAAACCATAAACAAGGTGATATACAAAACATGGAACAGTGTCGATGTGGCGGAAATATGACAAAACCTATAATTCTGTCCAGGTTGAATCGAACTCCATATCCTTGTTCTCTCTAGCTAGGAGTGATGTTCAATACAAAACCATGGAGTTTATATAAGTTTCTCTGAGTAAAAACATCCTTGTGAATAATAAACAATTTACACAATAAGGAATAATCCCAAAATATCTTAAACTAAGCAACTAAAAATGTAAGTGAAATCTTTAAGATATCTTCTAACTGCTCCTCACATCCACTACCAATTCAGATTTGCCTGTAATAGACACAAAAGATCAGAGTTAGGTATTTTATTAAAAGAAAATAATAAAAAATGACTCTATATACTTAGCTACAGAATCATCTAATTCATTATTTGGTCTAGAATAGTAAATGGGACTAGATATATAATCAAAATCAAATCGGATCCAATCATCACAAATTACAAATGATTTAAAAATAAATCCTTTCAATCAAACCAAATCGAGTAGAATACAATCGGGATAGAATAGGAATACTCTGTTCTCCCAATCATTATAAAATCAGATCAAATCTTAACAAGACTAACTCATGGATGCAATTAATGGTAATCAGATCATATGAGATAAAACAAGCATTATTATTGGTTTGCACTGGATCCAAATTGTTTAATCAAATAGCAAAAATGGTCACGATAAAACAGGCATAACTCTATCCATAAATTTAGTCATAGATTTTACATGCTGAATTTCAACAGTTCATAGAATATGGTCATAAGCATCTTCGACTAGTTATAGTAATGAATTGATAACCTTTAATTAAAATCACAATATGTAAATAGTCTCCATTGTAATCGAATGGAATAATATCAACTCAAGAATATATACACAGTCAATGGGCAGGAGATAAAATCTAGAAATTCATGGAAATGAGCATTAATCCATATCAATCTTCACATAGTTAATAATAGAAACAACATCGTAACCTCAACCAGAATCCAATTCGAATAAGTTGCAATCAATGAGAATCAAATCATTTACGATTCGGTTATGTATCCTTGGAGAAATACGAAATTTGGTCGAATGAGATTGGAACAATTACCCATTTATCAAGAATACTCATATCATAACCAATTCGATTTATATCATTGACCGTATTCAAAATTCGGGATATCATCAATATTCTATTCTCAGTCGTCAATCAATATAGGTGAAGCATGCTTTATGTAAGAGAGCAGGCAAAATATGTACAGAGAATAGTACAAATGGGGAAAAATACCATCACAGTTGCTGGGTCTTATGTCAATTTTGAATTGATAGTTGCAGTGGCAGACTCGACGTTTTTTTGAACAGGACTGAACCGGTGGTTAGTTGCTTTTTATCGGAAGGTTGCACCTTTGCATTCTTACCAGTGAGATTTGCCGCTTGGTTTTCCAAATCATGGATTTTTGATTGCAATTTTGGGACATCCAGATAGTATCTTTCTAACCACATTCCACACTGGTTGCAAGGTGAAGTAACCTTTTGAGTAGAAGGGGGTTTCGATGATTCATCGAGGGTTCCACGAGGTATTTCTATGCCAGGAAAATTAGGATCATTCCGCAGATAGGGTGGCAAATTCTTGAGAAAGTCGTGAGGAGGTTTGTCATACAAGCCTTCTGAGTAAGGATATTCTTCGGCGATAAATTGTTCAATGTCTGAATTAGAGTCTTCGATGACCACGATAGGATCTGATTTTGTAGGGGGTTTAGGTTTATTCCTCTTCATGTGAGAGATCAATCTTGCATTTTCTTGCCACCGGTATCAACTCCGATCTTTGCTCTATTTTGGGTTGTAGCTTTAGCAACGGTTTGTTTAGCGAAAGCGCGGACTTAAGGCAAACTTGTAGGTGACTTCGGGCTTAGGTCTAGGGTAATGAAACATCGCAAAGACGCAGGGGTAGATTTGCTCTCGGCCTGCGGGCTTATCTACTGTGGAGGGTTTGACTCCCAAAACCATTCACGGTTGAGGAGCTCATGGAAAGAGTCACGACGCAACCCTAACTCGTAAACTAGAACCATTTTGATCAACCCAATAACATGGAAAATTTGGTGTCAGCATTTATGCTTATCGTTTGCTTGGATTTTGAGAGCGGGCCGGTCGCGAGTAGAAAGGCATGTTTAGTTCAAAACCGACGAAAACCATTAATAAACACGGTGGAATAAGAAAGTGAATTTATACACGCCTTCACGGTGCTTGGCGTTTGATGATATCATGAGATCATTACCGGTAGGGGTTTCAACTGCGGGTAATCCTGCAGCCATGCAGAGTTCGCGTATTGTGGAGCGATGTCATGGGACATCATCTACCCACAACACCGACCATTTTTGTCCCTTGGCGGTAGAACAGTTTAGCAAACTAAAATTCTTGATTAATTTCTAAATTTGGACATATCTCCACCAACCGTGACCATCAAGCGATAGCATAGATTAGAACCCGCGGAGAGGTCAAAACCTTCAAACTTCTTTATGAAAGCGAGCCATCCATGTTGTTCCATGTCGTTACATGCACCATCAAATATCAATAGTGCTTGGCACCCATTAGGTTGACCCACCACAGCGAGGAGCCATAACCTCACGTACATGGTAGGGTTCTAACTGAATGAAACAATGCACATGGTTGATAGGTTTGATGGCTTCAAAGCTCGAATAGACGGGAATTAACTGCATGCGTGCGAGGTGGTGGGATTACCACCGCCACACGCATAGCAATATTGCTAGAATGCGGTGTTGTTAAAACATAGTCGTTTATACCATGCGTATCGGCCAACAAATAGGTGTGTAATCATATTAACGTGCCGGTCAACCGGAGCAGAACCAATACCATATGTTATATTCATGCTAAATTGTGAGTTCAATCAAACACCATATCCATTGTGTCAATCAATTGTTCAACCACAAGGTTTAAAATTAATCAATGCCAATACGTGGTTTGGAACTATGAATCATTCACCGTATTATCAATTTACCAAATGATATACCAAGCATTAATCATATTGGATTAATGCTTGCGCCTTCAAACCATTGTTTGAATTGACTTCATAAACTTACCAATGTATTCATTGCACATTGAAGTGTTTATATTCCAAAGTCTTGAGAACATTATGATCAAAAATTCCTCATATAATAACTGGTGAAGAGTCCAAATGGGATAAAGAAATAAGACAAATCCATTACAACTTTCTTAGATCGAGGAATGAAATCAATGATTTTATGCTCAAGGCAACAATCAATATATCCAAATGTGCAGTCAAGGTAAGAGTATGCTCAAGTACATAAGTTCGAGAAAACCTTTGGCAGTCATGTGATAAACCAATGGTCAAGTGTCTTTCGAAAAAATCAATAATAGATGACGACAGTCCGAACAATGAAAGAATTGTTTTCACACTTGAAGTTGTGAAAACTAAAAACGAAGTTGAATTGGAATTGTCGCAAAAATTAGATGAATGTCCATTAGCACAAAGCGACAGTGATTTTTCGTGACATGACAAAGGGTGTAGGCAGCATTTTATAAGAGAAATAAAAAAAATGATTGGTACGCCAACAATGGCGATACTTATTTGGTAGCGATTATCTACGTCATAAACATGAATTGAAGCAGACTGACAAGAAAATTCAACGAAGGACAACCAGAAAATGGTACTACATCATTATCAACTATCTTTTCCGATTGAAGTTTTAAAGATGCAAACCGATTATCAATCTTAAAGATTGGCAAGTCATGATGTTTTTTGATAAAATCTTCAATGCATTGGCATAGCCCTTTAACGCCGGCTGACGTCCATAACCTCGACGGGGTTGCCATTTAATACTCGGACGTCGTATCTGTCGAGGATGGAATGTGAATAAAGGGACTTAAAGGAGATCTTACTGTTTACGATTTTCATGTACGAACATTGCTTCAGCACCCGATGAACACATTCGGTCTTGAAGCGAAGTTGTCTTAACACCATGCTTGCATTGCCCATTTACCCGGTAAGTTTATTCGATATCAGAGCGGGTTTACAAACACTTCCACAGCTCTTATTAATATTTTATTTTGTTTTCTTTTATAGATGGTAGGTGAGGTGACTCTGAAAAATCTTGATATTTTACCATATTTTTTTTTTTTTTTTTTTTTTTTTTTTTGTAAATAAAACATTTCTGGAAATGTTTTATTTCTAAAACAACTTACTTTGACATGGAGACATCCTTTTGAGTCATTTCGCTTCGGAAGGGACAGCGTAAAGATAAAGATAACCATGACAAACTTCATAGAGGCTGAGATAGTAAACTTCTTTCAAACAACATTTTCAATATCATTCTCAAAAAAATACCTATTACTGATGTTTGTACAATCTACCAGAAGTTATTTCAGAAGATATTAGCAATGTTTTATTTCTCAAACAACTTACTTTGACAGGGAGACATCCTTTTGAGTCATTCCTTTACGGAAAAGGGACAACGTAAAAAGATAAAGATAACCATGACAAACTTCACTTAAAGACTGAGATAGTAAACTTCTTTCAAACAACATTTTTTTCAGAAATATATATCATTGATGTATGTACAATCTTCCAGAAGTTATTTTAGCGAAGAGATTTTTCTATGGTCTATGTATGAATGGCTCAGTGTACACACATGCACATATTTCGAAAATTCACGAAAACACACCAAACTGATCAATCAAATTAAAACCAAAACGAAAACAAGGAAAAAGCGAAAATAAAAGGAGATATTTACATAATATACAAAGGTAAAAATCAGGCAAAGTATCTTTTCAGGGCTTGGCCATTCACTGAGTAGGTGTCAAGCTGCCCTTCAAGACTCTGCAAGCGGAAAGAACTAGGACCCAACTTTTCAGCAATCAGAAATGGCCCAAGCCACAGATTTTGAAATTTAGTGTGTTCACCCTTCCCTTCATGTGGTTTGTCCCACTTTAGAACGAGATCGCCTACTTCAAAATTTCTATCAGAAGCAGAACTAGAATCGAACCAGCTTTTAATCAGTTGTTGATGTTGGTTTAGCTTATGCTTGGCTTGAGTTCTTACTTCTTCTAGCTTCATCAGAGCGTTAATACGACTTTCTAAAGGGGGGCATTCTTCTTCTTAAACTTTTTGGGACAATTGGAGCGACGGAAGAAGAATGTGAGGTGGCAGAATGGATTCTCTGCCATAAACAAGGAAAAAGGGAGAGTTACCTATAGCGGCTTTGGGCGTTACCCTATCATCCCACAGTGCGTTAAGTAGTGCGTTGTGCCAGTTCTTGTGATTTTCAGCCACAGTTCTCTTGATAATCTTGATCAAGTTCTTGTTGGTTGATTCTTCCAAGCCATTACCCTGGGGGTAGTAACTAGCAGAATACTTAAGATTTATTCCTTTTTCTAAGGCAAACTCGCTCATCTCAACAGAGGAAAAGTATGAAGTGTTATCAAAGACTAGACAATCAGGGATGCTAAAACGAGTAATGATATTCGAATTCAAAAAAGTGATCACCTGACTTGTGTTAACCGTTTTTAGTGCGGCGGCTTCAGACCATCGAGTAAAATAATCAGTGGCTGTCACAATATACTTGTGTTGCTATGAGGATGGAGGGTTAATAGGACCAATGATATCAAGGCCCCATTGTTGGAAAGGAGAATCGAATGTGACAGGTTGCAAAGGGAAGGCTAGTTTTTGCAATCGCCCTGATGCTTTTTGACAAATGATACATTTTCGACATAAGGCATGGGCGTCTCTAAAAAGTGTAGGCCAGTAATAACCGGCTCTTAATAATTTATGCGCAGTGGTGTCGCCACCGAAGTGACAACCAACTTCTCCTGCATGCAACTCAAGAAAGACTTTCTCTACTTCGTCCTTTTCAAGACAACGCATCAGTACGCTGTCAAAATTTTGACGAAACAGTATACCGTTGACTAGATGAAAGGAGGCGGACTTTAGTTTCAAAGATCTTCTCTTGGCAGGGTCAAGGTGATGAGGTGCTGATCCATGTTGAAGACAGTGTCTAATATCGTCGTACCAGGGGCTCGTGAAGTTTTGTGTGCAACAAATCATATTCTGATCGTGTTGTTCTAGGTCTGACGAGTCACTGACTTCTTGTTGTTCAGTTTCTGAATCAACTACCAATTTACATAACCCTTGGCCTCTCACGATCCGGGCTGGAGTAATCTCTAGGTCATACTCCTGCAAGGAGGTGACCCAGTTGGCTCTTTTCTCTCCTAAATCCTTTTGCACTAACAAGTTCCTAACGGCAGGGTAGGGGACAATGATCTTCGTCCTCGACTTCAAAAGATATGACCGGAAATGCTTAACTGCCTTGAAGACAGCGTAGGCTTGCTGATCAACCGCTGGGTAGTTAAGTTCAACACCTTTGAAAGCAGAGCTCATAAAGGCGATGGGTACTTCTTTGTTTTCAGAGTTCTTTTGAGTAAGGACTGCGGCATAGGAACGATCGGAGGCAAAAGTATAAAGTGTGAAATCTTGAGAGAAATCGGGGCTCATGAGAGATGGAGCGTCGATTATGGCCTTCTTTATATCGTTGAAATCTTGGTTTTCAGTAGGTCCCCAGTGATATTGGGTGTCCTTCTTAATCAGGTTTTGGAGAGGTCTGACCATTTCGGAGAAACTGGGGACAAATCTTCTCACGAAATTGATCTGACCAAGGAAGGACTGCATGGATTTCTTGGTGGTCGGTGGGGGAAGTTTGGCAATGACCTGGGTCCTCTCGGGATCAATAATCATTCCATCACTAGACACAATAAATCCTAGTAGTTTACCCTGTTCTACTGCAAAGATGGACTTCTTAGGGTTCAAGGAGATGCCGTATTTACGACATCGTAGCAGAACGACTCTTAGGTGAGCTAGATGATCGTTTTTATTTTTGGAGTAAATGGTCACATCATCTAGGTAGACTACTACGGAGTGATTGATCAAGCCTCTGAAAGCAATATCCATTGCTCTCTGAAAGGTAGCACCGGCGTTAATCAATCCAAAGGGCATTTTTCGATAAGCATAAGTGCCCCACGGGGTACGGAAGGTAGTTTTCAATTGGTCTGATGGAGACATTAAGACTTGGTTGTATCTAGAGAAACCATCTAGTAAGGACAGCCTCTTGGAACCAGATACTTGTTGTAGTATCTGTTCCATGGGAGGGACATGATAATTATCTTTATCAGCCGCTTTGTTGAGGTTCCGAAAATCGACACAAAGTCGAATTTCCCCGTTTTTCTTCCGCACTGGGACGAGGTTGGATACCCATTGAGTATGTCTAATAGGAAAAATTATTTTAGCACTAAGGAGTTTATTGAGTTCTTTTTGTACGATCGATTCTAACTTAGGATGCATTTTCCTCAATTTCTGTTGGAAGGGAAAGGTTTGGGGCTTCATCGGGATGACATGCTGAATAATATTAGGATCAAACATTTTAAGATCGTCATAAGTCCAAGCAAAGACATCCTTGAATTCTTTAAATAATTTGATGAAAGTAGCTTTTTCTTGTTTACTACATCCCAAGCCTAAATTGATACATTGAGGAATTTCACTAGTTCCTAGATTAACTTTTTCATAAGACAATGAGGAACTCTTTGTTTTGCAGTTGACCATCTTTTTGAATTTATCTTCAAAATCGTAAAACTTTTCTAGTCTAACAACAGATTTGGGTATGAAATTTACCATGTCCGAAAGAGCTTTGGGAGATTTCGGATTAGGTATTACCGTAAAGTCATGTAAATTGTCATCATGCGTTTGTTCATCTATCACAGCATCTTGAAAGGTTTCTTCCATGTGCAGAAAGTTGAGGATCTGCTGATCATCTTCAAATACCCTCCAGTTTGTGATATTGTCAGGAATAGATGGTCGAAACAATAGCTCCACGGAGAATGCACTTGGGGATAAACCATCTGTAGGAAGAAGTTTAGAGGCAACATTAGCAAGTAGATCTGCTTCAGCATTACTTGATCTAGGAATAGAGTTTATATTAAAAGCAGAAAATTTGTTTATTAAACTCCATACCTCAGATTGATAACA
>SNQJ01S0023215.1:97261-121707 GCA_010110895.2 Picea sitchensis | reverse complement strand
GTAGCTGGTCTAGAATAGTAAATAGGACCAAACATATAATCAAAATCAAATCGAATCCAATCATCACAAATTACAAATGATTTAAAAATAAATCCTTTCAATCAAACCAAATCGAATAAAATACAATCGGGACAGAATAGGAATACTCTGTTCTCCCAATCATTATAAAATCAGATCAAATCTTAACAAGACTAACTCATGGATGCAATTAATGGTAATCAGATCATATGAGATAAAACAAGCATTATTGGTTTGCACAGGATCCAAATTGTTTAATCAAATAGCAAAAAATGGTCACGATAAACAGGCATAACTCTATCCATAAATTTAGTCATAGATTTTACATGCTGAATTTCCAACAGTTCATAGATATGGTCATAACTGTCATCGACTAGTTATAGTAATGAATTGATAACCTTTAATTAAAATCACAATATGTAAATAGTCTCCATTGTAATCGAATGGAATAATATCAACTCAAGAATATATACACAGTCACTGGACAGAGATAAAATCTAGAGATTCATGAACTGAGCATTAATCCATATCAATCTTCACAGAGTTAATAATAGAAACAACATCGTAACCTCAACCAGAATCCAATTCGAATAAGTTGCAATCAATGAGAATCAAATCATTTGCGATTCGGTTATGTATCAACAGAGAAATACGAAATTTGGTCGAATGAGATTGGAACAATTACCCATTTATCAAGAATACTCATATCATAACCAATTCGATTTATATCATTGACTGTATTCAAAATTCGGGATATCAATCAATAGACTATTTTTGTAACAGCTTGCATTATCAACAGAACATCGAGCTAATTTTAAACAATCACATCTATTCTATGACTTATCGAACCAAACCAAATCCAATTGAATTTCAAAGGATAATCAAAACTATAACAAACATTATATACAGTGAAGCATGCTTTATGAAACAGAGCAGGCAAAATATGTACAGAGAGAAATATAAATGAGAAAAATACCATCACAGCTGCTGGGTCTTATGTCAATTTTGAATTGATAATTGCAGTGGCAGACTCGACGTTTTTGAACAGGAATGAGCCCGTGGTTCGTTGCTTTTTATCGGAAGGTTGCACCTTTGCATTCTTACCAGTGAGCGTGGCCACTTGGTTTTCCAATTCGTAGATACTGGATTGCAATGTAGGTACATCCAGATAGTATCTTTCAATCCATAACCCACATTGATCACAAGGTACAACAACAGGCTGAACAGAAGAGGGTTTTGATGATTCCCCAAGGGTTTCATGGAATGGCTCGATACCTGGAAAGTCAGGGTTATCCCGCAGACAAGGAGGGAGGTTCCTAACGAAGTCGTGAGGTGGTTTGCTACACAATCCCTCGGAGTAAGGATATTATTCAGAGAGAAATCGTTCAATGTCTGAATCAGAGTCCTCGCTGACCTCGATGGGCTCTGTTTTGGCAGGGAGCTTAGACTTGTCCCTCGCCATGCGAGAGATCAATCTTGCATTTTTCTTGCCTCGAGTATCAACTCCAGTCTTTGCTCTAGTATTTTGGGTTGTAGCTTTAGCAACTTCGGTTTGTTTTGGCACAGACTTAGGCAAACTTGTAGGTGACTCGGGCTTAGGTCTAGGTAATAAAACATCATAAGGCACAGGGGTAGATTTGCTCTCGGCCACCACGGGCTTATCTACCTGTGGAGGGTTTGACTCCCCAAAACCATTACGGTTGAGGAGCTCATGGAAAGAGTCACGACGCAACCCTAACTCGTAAACTAGAACCATTTTGATCAACCCAACATGGAAGAGGCTGGTGTCAACCTGACTATGCTTGTATCGTTTAGCCGTTTTGAACAGGCTTCGGTGCAGATAGTAAGGCATGTTTAGTTCAAAACCCATGAAAACCATTAATAAACACAGGTGGAATAGGAAAATGAACCCATACCTGCCTTCACAGGTAACGAAACGTTTGATAATCATCAAGAGATCATACCAGCGGGGTTTCAACATCTTTGCGGGTAATCCTCTGTCGCACGAGTTCACTGTGTGTGACTGGAACAGTAATGTCCATGGGACATCATCTACCTTACAACTTTTCGACCATTTTTGTCCCTTGGCAGGTAGGCTGGTTGCCAAACTAAGAAATTCTTCAGTAATTTCTAGCTGGACATCTCCCACCTTGGCTCGGCAGCCATCAAACGATAACGCAAATTGCCGAGCCACGGAGAGGTCAAAACCTTCAAACTTCTTTATGAAAGCGAGCCATCCATGTTGTTCCAGGTCGTTACATGCACCACTGAATGTCAATAGTGCTTGGCACCCATTAGGTTCGGCCCTTACAACAGGAGCCATAACCTCTGTACATGGTAGGGTTCAAACCGAATGAAACAATGCACAGGGTTGATAGGTTTGATGGCTTCAAAGCTCGAATAGACCAGAATTAACTGCATGCGTGCGAAGGTGGTGGGATTACCACCGCCACACATTGTATTAATTGCTAAGTACAGTGTTGTTAAAACCATAATCGTTTATACCATGCGTATCGGCCAGCAAATAGGTGTGTAATCATATTAACGTGCCAGTCAACCGGATCAGGATCAATACCATATGTTATACTCATGCTAAGTGTACAGTTCAATCCAAACACCATATCCATCGTGTCAATCAATCGTTCAACCACAAGGTTTAAAATTAATCAACGCTAATACATGATTTGGAACTATAAATCTTTCAACGTATTATCAACTTACCAAATGATATACCAAGCATTAATCCAATATGATTAATCCATGCGCCTTCAAACCATTGTTTGAATTGACTTTACAAACTTACCAAYGTATKYATTKCACATTGAAGTGTTTATATTCCAAAGTCTTGAGAACATTATGATCCAAAATTCCTCATATAATAACTGAGTGARAAGTCCATRGCAATAAGGATAAAAGMAATAAGACCAAATCCATTACAACTTTCATAAGATYAGAATGAAAYCAATAAATTTTATGCTCAAAGGCTTAGCAATCAAACAAATCCAAATGCGCAATCAAGGTAAGATAATGCTCAAGGATATAAGTTCGAGAAAACCTTTAGCAGTCATGTGATAAACCAATGGTCAAGTGTCTTTTGGAGAAATCGATAAAAGACGACTACAGTCCAAACGATGAAAGAGGTATTTTCACACTTACAGTTGTGAAAATCAAATCGAGAACACATTGCAATTGTCGTAAAAATGAGACAAAGTCTAGAAGCGCAATGCGATGATACTTTGTCTTTAATGAGACAAGGGGTGTAGGCAGCATTTTATAAGAGCAATAAAAAAATAATGATTGGCTGCCAACAGGGAGACATCCCCAGTGACCTAAAGGGATGATAATACTAAGGAAAGGATGCAAGAAAATCCCCATCTCATTGGTCACTCAATTCAAAAGGTTCTTAAGGTATTTAAGAGATGAAGCAATGGTTAAAATGGCGTGTATTGTCCCAGAACAAGAAAGAAAATAAAATATTGCAGCTTTCAAGTACAAAATATGATGTTAGTGCTTCTTAAGATCATGAGCCTTCAAATAATAGGCTAGCTGATATAAACTTGTAGAAATGTAGTAGTTTACAACATAAATAAGTATTTTTCAACAACCGCAAAATATATGCCTTGAAATTACTTGGAAAAATGATAATTAGTTGTTGTATGCAAGTTTGGAAATGTCTAGATAGCACTAAATGTTACCTTTTTTAGATAATTATCTACGTTTAGATGGCTGTAGAAATCGTTTGTAACAACAACAAATTCTAGTGCTCAAAATTTCAAGGAAACGCCATGTAGACTTATCATTTATATAGTGGATTGATTGGCAATTGTCACAAGTAGTTTATGGATGAGTTGGTTGAAAGTTTTGTAGGTGAATGCAACAAATTAGCATGAATTGGTATGGTTGTAGAAGTGATTTTCAACAAAATCAAGTTAGTTATGGAATTATTCTATTTTAGGGTTAGTAAAAGTTAGCGAAGGCTTCAAGGATGAAGGTTTAAGTTTTGTGTGATCAATCATTCACTATAATGAGTAGACTAGTGCCTTTTAGGGTTTATGGAGTCAACAATAGAAACAAAAAAACTTGGAGAAATGTAGCAATGATAATACTTGTCAAAGTAGAAGGGATGGATGGAGGAGGTGTTGGTACTTCAAGGCCTCAAGCATCCAAATACTAAAGATAAATTTTCTAGAGAGTAAGGGATATTAGGCCCTAGCGAATATTCCTTACTTACACCATTTAAAGAGTATATGCAATATCCAATTAGAGAGAAACTACTAGAGTGCTATCACTTTAGGGCTCTAGTAGCCACTTCTAAACAAAGTGTACTTGAGAAATTTAGACAAGTAGAAAACTATAGAGAGAAAGAAGTAATTTATGTTTCTCTCCTAGGGTTTAAGAAAGAAATTTCATAATCTTTAACATGAGACAAGTAAAATTTACCACAAGCATTCATTCACATAAACAAATTGCAGATTTTCTACTTCACCAAGAATAATCAAGACAAACCCTATTTGAATATCTTCCACCATGAAAAATAGCCAAGATACACCAAAATATGCCTCTCCAAGAATTTTTTCACTATTTATTTCAGCCAATAGCCCTTAAAGAGGGAACAAATTTCAGTCCACACTATGTGTGTGATGAGTGATCTTGAAAAATGAGAGTACTTTCTCTCTATTTATACAATATCAATGACCTTTAATTAAATTTAGATCAAATCAAGGTCGACTTGGCCTAATTACATCAAAACGCCATTTTTTTACATAAATGAAATAATTAACCCCTAAAATCATATCCAATGGTGACATCATGCCCTTTTAGGGTGATGTTGGGCCCCTAAGGTGAAATGTTGGGCTCTTGATGTAGAACATTTGGCCTCCAAAGGCCCTATATGATGCCCACGCATTGCAACTAGCTCACAACTGCCCTTAATAGATGTTATCCCCTACCCTAGGGATAAATAAGGATATCATGTCTCAAGGCCCATAGGTACTAGACATGGAATTCCTAGAGCTGAATGACTTGAGAATGGCCTCGGAGGGCCCCTCTTTTCTTCATGGCACCATTTATCAACAACAACAATATCCATCCCACCGGCCTAGTCTTGAAGTACAAGTAAGTCTTTCTCCATGAGGCACTGAGTCTGGGTATCATGGTATGTGTCACTCTAATTCTTGAAACACATGAATATGTTGCATTGAATTCTCCTTCATTTCATAATGTTTGCTTGGAAATTATGCTCTTTGACTTGTTCATACCTGGAAGAGTGACATGATTCCCTAGTAAGTTTATCTTCCTTTAGGATAGGTTTCTATTGGGTGGGTTTTTGAAAGGCCATCGTCCATTCCCTCCATACTTACCATTTTCCATATTTATTTCCCTCATCTTCCCCTACCTTTGTTTGAGCATTGGGATTGGCCACACTAGGAAGGGTTTTACCTTGCCTTGTGGGAAGAAGGGGCTAAAGGCCCAGAGGTTAAAATTAGTTGGAAAGAGTTAAAAGGAAATATTGAAACATTTAAGATGATTCGCCCAAGGATTCTTGAGAAAGAAGTAAAAAAATTATCAACAAGAAAAGGGAACCTATAAGATAAATAGACATTCAAGGTATTAGTTGGTGGATAGGAGGTCTCATCATGAGCCAACCTATTATGACCACGGGGATGTAGAAGTATGACATTACCACCTATCTCGTCACCAAACTAGGGTAGTGTCTCTTGGTCGAATATCCAAGAGAAATAGGGTCTCATCACGAGCCAGACTTCTCATCTCAATGAAAGGTTTGTGGATAACATTGTCACCTCTGGTTAGAAAGCTAGGACAATGTCCCTCAACTCTTCCCTTGAAGCACACAATAAGAATATAAAAAGATAATAAATATAAGAGTAAAAGGTAGTAAATGGGCTAGGAAACAATGGCATCTATGATAAGGTGCAACTCGCCCTCTACAAAGGCACCCATAGGTAATACTTACATTTCCATGTTATCACTACACTCCATTCCCAAACACTTACCCCATGCCACCTCATACACTTGTATGACCTAGATTGGCTCTCACCTAGGAAACACCCCAAACTTAAGGAGGATTATTCCAATAGGACACCCTAAGACCTTCTCCAAACTTGACTTGTTAAATAGCATAACATATTTGACCATTTTTATAGGTAAAGGGGGGTTTGATTCACATGTTCGGGTAATTTAATTATCGGATGTGATTTACATGTTATGATCTATGTGACTTATCAACCCCTGGAGGGCGTACTTGTTGTTTCTGCTGAAAATTTCTCGGTGGATAGGTACACATGGGGGAATGATTAGCTCATACCTTCATGAGGATGAAATCCCATAGATGGATGTTGCAACCCTAGCCAGGGGCTATAAGACATCATATATTTTCACCAAGAAGAAAGAAGGATGTTTCCCTTAGAGACACCTTGGTAGGCCTAGACCCAGGGGGATCTTTATCTTCCACCTGGACAATGACCTTTGAGATCCCATGACATCACCATTATGACCCTGGACGTCATCCAGAGCTAGGGTTTTCATTTTGAGGACATTTGTGTGCTGGTTGGAACATGTGGGCATCATCCAGGGCCTTTGGAGGCCAAACTTTCTCAATCTGGAGCCCAACGTTCCACCTTAGGGGCTCAACATCACCCTTGAAGATGATTTTAGGGGTTAATTAATTTTATTTATGTAAAAATTGAATTTTTATGTAAATTGGCCAAGTTGGCCTTTATTTGACCTAAAATTAATTAAAGGTTATTAGTTTTGCATAAATAGAGAGAAAGTACTCTAATTTTTTCATCATAACTCACCTCTCATAAGTGGGAGGACTGAAATTTTCTCCCTAAATGGGTTATTGGATGAAATTATCAAGGCACACTTGCTTGGAGGCTATTTTGGATGCATTTTGGATCATTTCTTGGTGAAATTTTGGCAAATCTAGGGTTTTTGTGCTTGATTATTCTTGGTGAAGTAAGTAAATATTGAATTTTCATTTCATGATAAATGTATATGGTATGTTTACTTTTTCATATGTAATATTATGAAATTTATTTCTTGAAACCCTAGGACTAAGAAACATAAGCTGCTTCTTTCTTGCTCTTTATTTTGCTAGTTTTGCTTAAGAAGATCTTGTCTAGACAAACTTCTAGAGCCCTAAAGTGATATCACTTTAGAATATTTGTCTAGTTATTATAGCATTAAATATTTTTCAAGAGTCTAAGTATAGGATAAATCACTAGGTCCTAGAAGTTCCTACACCCTAGTTGAACCTTCTCTTTGAGGCGTGGTGCTTGTGAACTTAAGGTACTTTTTCTCAAGCTTCCACCTTGTTATCTTTTAAACAAGTATAATCAGTGTTGTATCTCCAAGTTAATGTGTTGATATAATTGACTCCATAAAACCTAAAGGAACTAATCTCTTGTCTCTGTTTTGTTGGAAGGTTGATCAAACACTCAAACACTATTCTCTTAATCTATTACTAATTAAGTCTAACACTAATTTAGCCTAGATCATTAACTTTATTGCTGTTGTTATAAATGTTTGCTACATCCATCTAGTTGAAACAAATTTTCTGCATAATTGACTTTGAATGCTAGCTTAACACTTCATAATTTGCTTATGACATTTGATTATCATTCTGCTTAGTAAATGTTATCTTTTCAATGTCTTTTCAAGCAATTATGAAGAACTTTTATTTCAATTGTTACAATTTATTAATTGTTGTTGTAAACTTATTAATTGTTGCCATTTTATATCAGCTAGTATGTATTTTCACTATCCATTGTCTATTGAGGTGTTATTATCATATTTGTACTTGGAATTATTGTATATGCATGCTATATTGTCTTGATCCAGGGAGGTACATCAAGCACTTCATTAACCTCATCTTTTAGAAACAGACTTAGTTACTTTGGTAACCAGTGAGAGGGTGGAATACATCTTGACCATAACCCTAATTTTCCATCCCTTTAGGTTACCGCGGATGCCTCCATTTAGGTAGACCCTGCCTATCCCTAAAAAGTGGGGATTTCCTATTAAGGTGACAATGATAGGGTATCTTGTTTGTTATGAAAATATCCTTTACTTTCCTTGGGATCTGGGCAAGTATAGATTGCATGATAACATGGCCCTAACCTAAAGTATTCTCATGTTTATAAATTGGCCTTAGAAACATTTCAATTTCAACATCTTAGAAATTATATTATATTGTGCAAGATGATTGTTATCATCGTTGTTAACACTTTTTAGTATGTCTTGACCCAACTAATCACTGGTGGGAAGTACAACAAATTGATTGTTGTTCTTTAGGAATTTGATTTGTATTTTTCCTCAATGAAATCTAAGAATTATTTAGTCTTTTCTGAACTTATGTCAGATATTGCAGTAGAGAATGAGGACAACGAAGTAATTGACCCATTTCTTGATGATCATATCTTCCTTATCTCTTCATATAATCCTTGGTATGGATATATCCTTATATATCTCCAAAATATAAAGTTCCCTCCACATTTCTCATGAGACGAGCAATGATGGATTCATCACCTTGCAAAGAATTATCTCATCATCATCAAAACTTTGTATTGATGAGGGGTCTACTCAATTTTACATCATTTCTTGACTCATGAGGAATCATAGTTGGTTTTTAATGACTGACATGGTGGAGCATGTTGCGGTCACTTATCAGGGTTGGAAACAACCTAGAATATTTTATGCACTGGATACTTTTGGCCCGTGATCTTTAAATATTGTGTCGAAGCAGTCAAGAAATTCCATTCCTATCATATATTTACTAAATATATGTGCACCCATCCTGCTCCTATGTTTCCCATCATTACTTTTGGCCCCTTCATGAAATTGGGATTAGATTCTATGACGTGTTACCCAGCTTCGTCTAGGGGGAATGGATATATCATAGTGCTCATTGGCTAATTTACGAAGTGGGAAGAAGCCATGCTAACATTATCTAATGATGGAAAGAACACAACACTTTTAGTATTTAATCAGGTCATAATTAGGTTCAGGGATCTGAGAGAGATTATCACTGACCATGGTTGTCACCTTCAAAATATTATGATGTCTGAATTGGCATCAAAACTAGGTTTTAGGTAGGAGCACTTGTCTCCCTACTATCCTCAGGGAAATGGTCATTTTGAAGTCGCTAATAAATCCTTAAAAACAATATTGAGAAGAACCATTAACTCAGTCAAATCAAATTGGAATTTTATGTTATAGTCAACATTATGGAATTACTAGACCTCTGTCAAAACTGCAATGGGTTTCTCTCCCTTTCAACATGTCCACGAAGTTGAATCAGTATTACCTATTGAATGTGAAATACCTTCACGCAAAATTGTCATTGAACTCTTACTAGACATGACTCAACTTGAAGAACGCATCATTTACCTTGAACATCTTGATGAACAATGTCGAGATGCAGATTTAGTGAACAAAACACATAAGAAATGGGTAAAGTCTCAGTACAAGAAGTATGTTCATCCAAGGCTATTCTTTGAAGGAGAACTTGTTTTAGTCTATGACTAGGATAATGATGCGTTGGGGAAGAAACATTCAACCCAATGTGCCATGGTACATATATCGTATGACGTGTGTTGGAAAAAGAATCTTACAAGATAGAATATTTTGAAGGAAAAGTCTTGGCAGATCCCATAAATGGTCTCTACCTTAATAAGTACTATGATTGATCCTAATGGCTTGAGAATTAGTTCCTTTTTAATTATTTTCTATACTCTGTATATAGCTTAACGTAGGTTATGTTTTTTCATTGTTGATTGTTGTGCTTATATTGTGTGGAAAACGCCATGAGAGTTGTCATTTTATATCAGATTCATAGACAATACCATTTGCCACACACAGAAACTTACTTCCACTACTTGGGTGATATATTCTCCAACTAGCCATCTAGTCTCTACTAGAGGTGTTTGTCTCGAGGCCCATACTAATTATGTAGCTGAGTATAGTGTCATGATTGAACTCTTTCGAGATGCTATGTCATACAACATACAACTCCTTCAGGTGTATTTAGATTCTCAATTGGTTATATCTCATTTGAATGGGCTATATCATATTTGTGATTTGATCTTATTATGTCACTTCCTTAGGGTACGACTTCTCGAACGCTCATTTGATTTTATCACATATATACATGTTCCTAGGCATTCTAATCTAGCAACTGATGCATATGCTAATTACATTCTAGATTGGCATTTTTCCTATTCATAACATAAACACACACAATTTACACATGTAAATTTTCATCATTTGCAAGTAAATCATAATAGTAATGAAAAAAAATATATGTGTGTGTGTGTGTGTCCAAAAAGAGGTCCATAATACACAAAATGGACTACTAGCCTTGAATGTTTATATCTACAAAATGGTGCCATTTGCACATAAAACTCTAGGCATGTGGTTGACGATCCCTATCATAGAAAACTAAGGATTTTTCTAAAGGTCGGAAAAGACGAACCTATGTCTGGGGGACACCAACAACATGTAGTTTCATCCCTACTAGAAAATCATCTATGGTATCGATATGGAAAGAGTGGGCAAGATCCTCCTTGTTTCTCCCCATGCTTTGTAATGTCCTAAGAACATCGTCACTGGACCCTGGCTGATCTCGTCCTCGAATCCTATTCTGTGGAACACCATTCAATCTTACTGGTGCTCTATATGAACATTCAAATGATATGTTTTAGTAATGCATATCTCACAAAAAGATAGGTTATTTCCCTTTCTATGTACATATAATTTAATAAAAAAATAAAAATAAAATAAAACAAAAGATAAAAATTACTTATATCTCCAAGCATCATGCCAGGAAGAACAACATTGTCTCGATATCGAGAGAAATCGATCCCTAAATATGAATAATCATTGATGGTCAGTATTTGATGATCCCACCAATAAAATAAATCATTGCCAAAAGGATTGAAGGTCATTTCCCATCCTAGGCATTCTAGTATATCAGTTCATTGTACCAAATCCGGCCATGACCGTTAATTTTCTCTAAAAAGAGCTCTCAATATCGTACCTAGTACTCTCTCAAAGGTGCAGAGGAAACTTCCAAACCCAAATTTTTTGTTCCTCCATAATTTACAGTTCAGTTTTCATGCAATTAAGCATCGTGGTGCACCAATCAAACATTGTAGGGCTGAAGAATTTAATACCATATTGCATCTGAGACCATGAATATAGATGCAAGGAAGTTGATCCCACACAATCTATGTCATCGTGTAGAGGATCACTCAGAGACTCAAATTCACAATGTTTTTGATAGGTATTTGAGTCCCCAATTTATCGATCCCATGTTCGTAGTATGAGGCTATGTAGTCATTGGTAGTCATGCCACCTCCTCCACACGTTTTGAGGTTAACCACTTCTCCTCTTCGAGATAAACCGGTGATGAAGTAAATATATTCTATGGTGATGGTCAATGATTGACCATAAATCATGAACGCCTCTGCATTCAGTTTCCAATAGTCTATAAAGAGATTGAGCAATCTCCTTTGTGCCTACAAACCACTTATTTATAAAATTTTGTACATCTCGCATTGTTGAAGAGCATTGATAGCATCAACATATTCAACCACCGCATTGACAACATCCTTGTTCTCACGTTCTCTCCATTAGAAAAACATCCTGCATAATGTAAGGAGTAGGGAGATCAATCTCTCATTTTATTTCATTTTTTCCAAGCCATTTGTGTCTCACAATTTTAACAGTCATAGATATTTTTGAGTTTCTTTGGCTCAAGTCATGGATATCTATGATTCACCCTAATATGAACCGCGGATATGCAGAATTTGTGAGAAAAAGGGAGGGAACCCCTCGATTTCTCATGAAAAACTAAAAAGTGAATGGATAGAATTGAAAGAAAAATCTAAAGAACTTACTTGGTCCAGACGAGACATGTTTTTCGTTGCTCCAAGATTTCATAATATCCAATCTAAGGTAAGATGGTTTTGGTCAATTTTAGATAATTTTGGGGTAAACTGTGAAAATGGTATAATGAATTGGTAAATTATCCATATTTATGCAAATTTAAACCCGCTTTTCCATAGTTTTGTTATTTTGTCCTTAATTGAACTAATATAAAGGGTGTTGTAGTGTTTTGGTTGTCTTTTCAGGTTATAGAAGCATACTTTAGGTGGTATTTGGTCCATTTATCGTTGACTAAGTATTTTTCAAGACTTTGGGCAGGTAATGTTTTTGTATAACTGGAATTTTGAATAGGTCTCATACACCTTGCGCTTTTGCATGAACATTTGAGATCTCCACTTTTCCTTAGAGTCGATCCAATTAAAATGCGACATGAATCGATATCTCTGCTCAAATATGTCATATTGTTTATGGTAGAGCCTACCTTCCATGAGTGTCCTAGTTTAGAACCTCTTCGTATTCTAGCGCTCATGTTGTAAGTTCTCTATTAGGCTCAGGAGTCCTGTTAGCCCCTCTATGACTTTGCATTGAAGCCTCATATCTTCTTCTCAGTATTTTTTTGGCCATTACCCACATGACTCCCCCCAATATATGTCGATTATGTTGGCATTTTTCGGACTCTTCAACTGGTATTGTATTCTTTACTGGCATATAGGATAGGTTACATTCCACCTACACAAATTAATCTATCTGTATTGACCACATAGCTTCCATAGGGTCAACCCATTTTTTTAGTGAAATTATACCTCTCAAGCTACTTAAAGGTGTTTTTTATGAATTGTAGAGCTTACCTCTTCATGGGTTCCCTATTCAGTACCTCAATAGTATTTTTGACACCCATGCTACATTATTTTCAGTAGGCTCAAAAGCCCTGTTTAGTCCCACCATGTCATTGCATTGAAGCCTTATGACTTCCTCTCAATTTTCTTCTATATAAATTACCCATGGGGCTTCCAATTTTTTGTTGATTTGTAATTGCATTGCATATTAACCTATCATGCTTCTAGGCCTAATGTTGGCTTCAACATTGGTAATGTTGAACCATTTTCTTATGCATTCCTACCAGTTTCTAGCCTTGCAATTTATGCCTTTGTGACTCGACACATGTATCCCTACAGGGAACATTCCCCTGAGTGTCCTTATCCTGCACATTCTTTCCTTGCATTGAGCATAGGTATGTTCCTTGCGCTCTAGAACTATATTTCTTGTATATGACACTCATTTCCTCCATTGTACTATAGCATTCTTTTATTCCTTTTTAGGATTTAATAATATGAAAAAGACAAAAAAATTAAAAAAATAAAAAGAAGGGGAGAAATAGTTTATCTCTTGAATTGGAAGCAATTTCTCACGCTTGAACAAATCACAATCTTTGAGTTAGTGTCTCAATATTTTGGGTTTAATATGGATTTAGGAGATTCTTGTTATTGAGTATAATCTCCACTAGTTGGTTATTCTTCCAGTCATATGGAGCATATGTTGATTCCTCCTTTGTTCTAGATCTATCCCAGTTTGTAATCCATGCTGCCTAAGTCACATAATGTGTCATTATTTTGTTCAAGGGAAGTTTTATCTAGAGAAAACCATTATGCAGAAAGTCTATAACCTTTCAAGTTGGCCTTCCTATGTCATTCAAGTAAATCTCATCATCACAAGTATCTTTGTATATCTCTCGTGCTAGTATAGAAGGTCCCCATTGACTTATTGTTGGAAGGTATTCTCTTATCGACTCCAACACATTTCTCTGAGAGTATGACCTATAGTTGCACCCTGGGCCTATTTCCATCATTGATAGGTGACCTTGTGCTTAGCATATGGCAAACCATCATTGGTTGTTGACTGAGTGGTTTCCCTTATGTTTGATGTTAACAAAAATCATCACACATAGGGATTTGTGCGGTAGCTTGGTTTCCATTTGAACCCATTGGTGGATTCTTCATATTTTTCAGTACTCTTCATCATTGGATACTATTTATAGAGTCTTTTTTGTGCACTATTCCATCTAGTGCATGTCGTAGTTGTACTTTGGTGTGGTCCTTACAATATTTTCATCTAAGTACTTCTAAATTTTGGCCTTCTACTACCCCTCATGTTGGATGATGGAGGACACCTTAATGCATGCCTGTAAGGTACCCGATCTATTATAATAGAATAAAAATAGAAACACTGCAGAAAATAACAGTGGAAAAACATAGTATATGAAACCACAACACCAAAATAATACCTTTATTGATAAGAAACAATGTTCACTTGCCTCTTCGAGGGGGAAACCTCTAGTAGAGAAGTGCTCTATTACAATAATTATCAAGACAAAAACTTAGCATGCCTCCTACTCTTGTTTATACTAATTCTATTTCTTAAAGAACCTTCTAGCGAAATATCTTTCTAGAAGCGGAAGCTTCTATTAGGTATTCTTACATTGACTTGTTCTCATTTATAAAATAGGACTTATAAACTAATGTTGGCCTTTATTACATGGAAAATATATTATTCTACCTACATGAGGGGTTAGGGAGGTTAGGTCCCTAACATTCCCTCCCCCTTCAAAAATAGCCTTGCCCTCAAGGCTTAAGATGAGGAAATTATTGGAGAACGGTCGTGGGCTCCCAGGTGGCATCTTTCGGAGTTGTATCTTTCCACTACACTAAAACTTCCCGGATGGTGCACTGACGGAGACAACGTTGATGCTGGTCCAATACTGATTGGGGATATAACCAAATCGAACCTTCTTCATCCAACTCAGGGAGATGGGTTTGAGTTGGAAATTAGTTCCAATCACCTTCTTTAAGCATGAAACATGAAAAATGGGATGGAGATTAGAATCACTAGGCAGAGCTAAGTGGTAGGCAATGGGCCCCACACGCTTTAGAATGGCATAAGGACCATAAAATTTGGGAGAAATCTTCTGACAATGTTCATCTTTGAGTGAAGTTTTCTTATAATTTTGCAAACGAACAAACACTTGGTCCCATTCAAAAAATTGGCATTCAGAATGACCTTGATCTGCTTGTTGCTTCATGTGATTTTGAGCCATCACCAAATTTTCTTTATGGGTACGTAGAATGGCCTCACGTAATGTAATATTTTTTTCAATCTCCTGAACATTAGAGACACATGGAATGTCTAAGCTAATTGATGGTGGCTTTTCTCCATATAATGTTTTAAAAGGATTCATGCAAGTGGTTGTATGGTAAGAGGTGTTGTACCACCATTCAGCTAGTGGTAACCATTGAGCCCACTGATGTTGGTGGTCATATGAAAAACACCTTAAATATGTTTCCAAAAACTTATTGACAATTTCAATTTGGCCATCAATATATGGATTATAGGTGGTGATGAGATGTAATTGGGTGCCCTATAGGTTGAACCATTATTTCCAAACATTATTGGTGAACATGGGATCCATGTTAGAGACAATAGAATGTGGCATGCCATGAATTTTGAAGATATTATCCATGAAAACTTGGGCCACTATGGATGTGGTGAATGGATATTGTAGAGAACAGAAATGAGAATATTTGGAAAGAGAATAAACCATCACCATGATGATTCTATTGTTGTCATATTTAGGGAGGACCACAATGAAATCCATAGAAATATCCCACCAAATAGAAGGGGTAAGTGGAATGGGTTGGAGTGTTCTAGGGGATTTGAATATTTATCCCTTGTTGCATTGACAAACATCACATTCAAGCACAAAGGTGTAGACTTCGTGTTTTATACCATCCTAGAAAAAAGATCATTTGATCCTTTCATAGGTTTTGGTAAACTCAGAATGCCTAGAAGTGGGTGAAGCATGAGGCTCAGAAAGAAAAGTAGATTTAAGTTGTGTTTTTTTTCTTAAATATAGATGACCTTTGTAGCGAATCTCATTATTGTGCCAAGAGTACCCTAGAGAGGTTGGAGAATTTGCTTGCAATTGCTGGATTAGACAAGATATTTTGGGATCTTGCAACCTGTCCTGATGAGCAGCTTGGAGACAATTGGGTACATCAAAGGAGAGGGAAAATAGGGACCCCCCTTCTTCATATTTTTAGGAAAGAGCATCAAAAACCACATTTTTTGTTCCCTTCTTGTAAATTATCTCACAATCATAGAAAAATAGCTTGGAGACCCATTTTTGTTGCTCCGTGGATGAAATTATTTGTTCCAAACAATAATTGAGGCTTTAGTGATAAGTTTTAATTAGGAAGTGTTGCCCCAATATATAAGGAAGCCAAAGGTCCATGACATGTAGAATAGACAACATTTCCTTTTCATAGATTGACTGGCCTAAATGTATGTCTGAAAGTTGTTTGATGGTGAAGGTTGAAGGCCAACGATCTTGCATGAGGGCTTCCCCAATTCCTTTTTTGGAAGAATCACATTCTAAGACAAATGTATTGATGAATTCGAGAAGCGCTGGGACCGGGATTAAGCACATAGAATCTGTTGGCACAAGGGAAGACCCGAGGTTCAACGCTCACAACAAAACCCTAACTACTGACCCTTTTAGCAACACCTGCGAAGCAGATGAAGTCTGACCCGAGGTAGAGGCATGGGTGGTTTCAAGACTCAAGTGTCTGAAACCTTAGCTGGGACACGGATCTGTGATTATATCTATTACAAGGCACTTAACATAGATCATTCCTCTATATTTAACCCTTATGGTACTTTGCAGATGGCATAGAGCATCACAGTGAATACTTAGACTAAATATGATTCAGTACTTAGCCAAAAAATATATATTATATTCAATAGATAAAGAACTAAACATCTTATATATTAGATCCAACATTCATTCTTATATCATAAGCACAGAGCATAACTAGATCTAATTAATCACAAGAAGTACTTATCCAAAAGGAAACAACACTTAGGTCAAAGAACAAAGCACATTACACAGAGTTACCATGGTTCACCCCCACCCTGGGGCTATGTCCACAAAGTATTCTTCTTTATATTATCTCGGTCAAGCAGTTACATCACGGAGCTTCAATGACCCTTACTTCGCACAGGACAAAATATTTGAGCAGCTCGCTAGATCCTTCTTCCTTGCACTCAACACAAAACCAAAACAACTTGCACTTAGCCTTCCAATCTCCTTACAATCATGCACATAGCTCTTGCGATATACATCCTATCACACAGATCCAGCTACTAGCACTAATCCTTTAGCTATACATTCGCACTAAGTTCTCCCCCTTACTTACATTTCCTAAGTATCTATTTATAGATTACAAAATGGGCCTAAACATGGGTAAACCCACGGGATGACACCCCTTTCCCTTTACTTCAACCCCAAAACCCTAAAAGGTACCCAAAAATAGGTCTTTATTTCTTCATGTTGCGCTCCATATTTGGCAAGTTGTTGCAGTCCCAAAATGGTCAAATATGACCAAGTATACTTCAAAATTTGGTCAAGGGCCAACAGGCCCCCAGCACTCACCTGTGACTCATCCCGAGTCACTCAGGTCTGTTCAATTCCACCTCGAATGCCTCGAGCTTGGCTTGAGCTGCTTCAACCTACTGCAGTGCGACAACCTCTTGTTCAATATGTTCCTGGATCACTGTGTCATTGAGTGGTCCTTCTAGGAGTTGTTCTACAGTGATGACAACCTGTTCGAGTCCAGCTTCCTAGTTTTCAATTTCAATGAATAGTTGGCATACCTTTTATTGGATCGGTTGAAGCCATTGGTAGACTTCCATCACTTTACTTTCCAGTGCATGTACCTGTTGTTGGGATTTGTGTAGTTCTGCAAACCTCTTCATTCTTTCGATCGGGGTCAAAGTCTTTATCTGCACCTATAGCATGTCTTCATGCTGCTTGGCTTCTTGGAGTTGTGCCTCTAATGTCTGCAATTTTGGAGTCTTTGCGAGGGTCTCATAAGTTTGGGCAATTCTAGTGCTCAATTGCTTGCATTCCAAGGAAAAGGTTTTTAACTGACCAACTGTGCGTCGAGCAGTGGTCTCTCTTAGATCTCTAATTTCCTGAGGGGTCTCAGGCACGATGCGGAGCTCTAGATCTATGATGTGCTGTTGGAGTTACTAGATTATTTCTTTTAGTTGGGTCACCTGCTGTGGGAGATGGTCTTCCATCTTCACCTCTATGACTGTCATAGAGTGCAATGCTTTGTGAATCCTTTCCTAGACTTCAAGTTGCTCTGCTAGAAACTATGCCTTTTCCTCATCCCACTTCGCTTTTAGGGCAATATTTTCCCATTCTGCCTCCTTATGTTGTTCTAGAAGTGTTGTCTATGCTTGCATCAAAGCCTGGGTGGCTTGCGCTATGTCTTCTTGAGCTCGTCGAAGGCGAGCTTCGACTTGATCAGTGATCTGGTGTAACTCTGTGGGCTCATCGCCTGTTCTTGATAGTTCTCTTATCAAGGGCATTGTAGACACTACTTGGCTAGACTGGAGTGCCTTCTATACTTATTTGAGTTTTCCTTTGATTCGGTTGAAGAGATCCTCCTGCTTTTCTTCTTTCTTTTCTGTGAACTCGAGTGAAATGTCGTTCAGCGCGACAATTAAGAAGTCAAAGTCATCTGGGGTAAGGGTAGTTTTAAGTGTGGTATGGGTAGCCTTAGCTTTCTTTTGGGAGGAGGGTTTTAGTGGTGTCATATTTCTTTTCATGGAGGGATCCTCCTCCTCTCTTGGTGGATTCACTTCACCTCTTTTTTGCTCCACTTCTATACTGCCTATCTCGTCACATCACCTCCCTACGCAGGTGAGATCGAAGCAGTTTTCACAGATTTTCTAGGGACATCTTCAACTTCGTCATCCTTCTTAGTCCTTCATGGCCCAGGTGTATCCAACATAGTTCCAGGGCTTTCCTCGTTGGACATATCTGCGGGGTCTACTGCAACAAGTAGGTTTGATGACCATTCCTTGGTGATCTCCTCTAAGTCGTCCTCTGTAATCTTGTAGTAGGATTGGAGTTATTGTTTATGTTCATCACCATGTGTTGTAATGTAGATGAAGTGGAGATCTGCACTAAACTTCATCAAAGGTCTAAACCTATGAAGTGCATTTAGGGTGATTCGTGATGTAGAATGAATTGTAGTTTTTAGTTGGTTGAAGTAGGTGTGGAAGACAGCATTAGATTTCCACTGCTTGTTCATGTCATTGTAGTACCACAACATACAGAACTTCGTGGCTAGTGGTTCGAAAGGTTCGATCTCCAGGAAAGTGGCTCCCTCTAACAGCTCCCAAGCGATGAAAGAGATGAGTATGAGTAGCCAACTAAAGTGGAACTCATACCCTTGGTCTTGTGCACCTCTGCAATCCAGCTCTAACTGGTTGACAAGATACTGCACCCAATTCATCTGTAGTCCCTCGGCGCACTTCCCTGCGAGGTCAACTACGAAGACAGTCACCTGTGTTGGTCTGTTCTAATGAACTAATTTTCCCGTGATCAACTAACATGAAAGGTGCATTGCGCCACTGTGGATGGAGGCTACCTTGTGGCCTCGTGTGCCCTTCTCTACATCACTATAAGTTTCCTTTATCCGTTGTGCTAGTGCTCTTGCCTGGGTAAAAGTCCTCTGGGTCAGGGCCTTGCATGTTGAGTCCTATGATCTGATTGATCAAATTTGGATCCACAGTAATGAGGTGTTCCAACCATAAATATCCGTCGTGATAGCAAGACAATAACAACCTAACGCATGCATTGAATTCCTGGTGTCTATCGAAGTGAGGGATCTTCATTACATTGAGTAGTGGGACTGCATGAGGTTTTGGGTCTAGGAATGTGGGAAAATATTAGGATTATGGCCTTTGGTCTTAGTTAAGTATTTATGCAGAACCGACATGTTGTAGGTTTTGCGATCTCCAAGGTTAAAATCAATGAATTTTAGTGCTGCGAGCTTATCCTGGTTAGCACGTACTGCACGCACTCCTTTCAGAAGATATGCGGTGATCAAGTTGTACTTAGAGTCTCTGGGTACACTGTCATGGTTAATCTTTCCACTCAAAGGTGGGATGTAAATCGGAAAAATACACAGGATCAACTTGGCGTTTGCAATATCATCTCTGTTCTTTGTTCTTGTCTCAGTTGTGGTTCTGGAAGGTCCCACGCCATGAGCAGTGGAGGGAGAAGCTTGGAATCCTCCTAACAATGATTCTTATACACCTGCAAACATCCTTCTCTCTAACATGACTCTCTCATCCATTAGGTCTGTCAAAACTTCTTCAACTACTTTCTCAATAGCACTGAGCTCGTCCGACATACAAGCTTGGGTCCACTAGCTCAGGTGTGAAAATGACATCTGAGATTACGATGAACAATAAGGAAACAAGGCAATGATCACAGGGTGATGTAATCTCAAGGTTCGAGCTCAAATTCTCACTTAGCAAAAATTATTCTAGGTGCATGGTGCGACAGATTAAGTAGGGAAACTTAGCAACAGTCTGCTTCCAACAGATATGGGGCCTCCATTAACTATGTTCTATCCATTCTGGTGTTTTTCAATGGTCTAGTGAGAACCCATAATTGCTTTTCGACCCATTCGGGGTGGAACTCGAACGGGTATATCGGTCCAACGACTATATTACTGCGTCGTGGCGAAGTGCTAGATGTCGATGTTCTGATATCTCGACGAAGCTCAATTCTTGTGATTTTTCCTTATGCGAAGTTCCTTCTAGAGTCCTCTGTATTTTTTCGATTTTGGCCCTCTTCTTACTTAGATTTCTATCCTTTTTCCCAGTGAGCTTAGTCTCGGTCACCCTCTTTCCATTCTGAATCTTATCTTCTCTTGACATAGTCACTTCACGCTGCCTAGGATCTTTCCTCAGATCCAAGGGTAATACTCCTTCATCATATGGGTTAGATATTTCGGTCTTCTGTGGTTCCTCTAACGCTCTTATAGCTTCGACATCTAGGTTCCTGGTGTTTAACAGTGGATATCTGTTCTCTTGTTCCTCCATCAAGTAGGTAATCCTTCTAGTCATAAATTCCATGAGTTCTTGTTTCTTCTGTTCTAGGGCTTCCTTTAATTCTTTCATCCGTATCTGGTGCTTTTCAATCCAGATCTTTCCTAGCAAAGCTAGAAATGGGGAACAATCCTCAATAAATCTAATGACTTTGAACTCTTCCTCTGTCGAAGTTCCATGGGTATTCATAGCTATCTAGGTAATTCTGCCACATAGGGTTACCATTTTTCCTTTAAATAGTCCGATGGTTCCTAGTGAAGGGACCAGAGCAGGCCTTCCTAGGGTTTCCAAAGTTATTTCTTTCATAATATTCACCAGTGTTCCCTCATATAGGGCACAGTCAATGTCAAAGTCTCCTATTCTTACTTCGATTTTCTCTTTTTCTTTGAATATCTCTGACAAACTGACATCCTTATGATCATATAAGGTTTCTTTTATTTTCAGTAACATAATATTTGATTCTTTCTGGGGTTCTTCCATAATTTTAGTCTCTTGATCACCTTCATAGTTTGCTTGTTCCATACTCAGTTTTTCAAGTCTAGCGATTATTCTAGGGCAATCCAATACTTCATGGTCCATAGCTTTACAACAGAGGCAACTAGGGTTTCTCCCAGGGCATCCCTTAGCAAGATGGCCTGGTCTTATGCAACTGTAACAAAGAGTTAATCCTCTCTTTCTCTTCAATGATCCCCAACACTTCTTGTACTGCACGCTAGGATCATAATGGATGGCCTGCAAAAATTTCTTTCTAGGATCCTACATCCACTTGTTAGTCTAGACATTCTTTCTATGCATAGGTATAACACATCTATCGTTATACTTATCATATCTATTCATATCAAAATTTATTTCATCTATTAATGCCCTAGTTTTTAAGCTAGGACAAAATCTATCAAACATACCTAGATCCATGTTCTAGAAACAAAAAAATTCACTTATCTACAGAGCACAAAGCTTCCATATATAAGAACTTTTGACTATTCTTACCTTTATTAGAGCACAAAGCTTACAGATCTTACCTCTTTTCTACAGATCTGACTTCTTTCTTTCAATAATTTCCACTTTTACTTTTCTTAGAGCACAGAGCGTTCATATCTCACTTCTTTTCTTCGGATCCGATCTTCCTTTCTTCAGATCTGACCTTATTCCTGGCACAAAGCTGCGCACTAGGGCAATAGATCTACGCACAAAGCTTTCTTTTGCACGGCATTTTTTTTCCTCATTTCCCAGCAAACATAGTTTCAGGTCCCGACAACGGAACCATTTGTTGGCACAAGGGCAGACCCGGGGTTCAATGCTCAAGAGAACACCGACAAAACCCTAACTATCAGCCCTTTCAGCAACACCTGCGAAGAAGATGAAGTCTCACCCAAGGTAGAGGCAGGGGTGGTTTCAGGACTCAAGTGTCTGAAACCTTAGCTGGGACACCGATCTGTGATTATATCTATTACAAGGCACTTAGCATAGATCATTCCTCTATATTTAACCCTTATGGTACTTCACAGATGGCACAGAGCATCATAGTGAATACTTAGACTAAAGATGATTCATTACTTATCCACAAAACATAGATTAGATTCAACAGATCAAGCATTAAACATCTTATATATCAGATCCAACATTCATTCTTATATCATAAGCACAGAGCATAACTAGATATACTTAATCAAAGAAAGTACTTATCCAAAAGGAAACAACACTTAGGTCAAAGCACAAAGCACATTACATAGATTTACCATGGTTCACCCCCACCCTGGGGCTACGTCCACAAAGTTATTTTCTTTATATTATCTCGGTCAAATAGTTACATCACGAAGCTTCAATGACCCTTACTTTGCATAGGATAGAAGATCTGCGCAGCTTGCTAGATCCTTCTTCCTTGCACTCATCACAAAACCACAACAACTTGCACTTAGCCTTCCGATCTCCTTACAATCATGCACAGAGCGCTTGCGATATACATCCTATCACATAGATCCAGCTACTAGCAGTAAGCCTTTAGCTATACATTCGCACTAAGTTGTCCCCCTTACTTACATTACCTAAGTATCTATTTATATATTACAAAATGGGCCTAAATGTGGGTAAACCCATGGGCCGACATCCCTTTCCCTTTACTTCAAGCCAAAAACCCTAAAAGGTACCCAAAAATATGTCTTTCTTGCTTCGCGTTGCGCTCCATCTTTGGCAAACTGTCGCAGTCCCAAAATGGTCAAATATGACCAAGTATACTTCAAAACTTGGTCAAGGGCCAACAACGTCTTCCAAGGCTTGGAAAGATTGGTCGACTAGAGTCCAAGTGAAGGAATTATTTTTAAGGAAAGCAGTGACAGGTGCTTCAATTTTTCCACAATTCTTAGCAATCTTGTGTTAGGACCACACAATGTACCTTTTTTCTCACACTTTTTACCATCATTACACCTTTGTTTCACTCACATTTAAACTCACATTATCACTTTACCCTATCTTTCCAAAGGTACACAACGTCTCTTCTCTTTACTATATGTTTAATCTGTTTTGAATATAATTTTACATTATTCTCGTACTTAACCATTGATTAGAAATGCATAAGTGCTGAAACAGTTCGAACTGCAGATTAGCATTGAGGCCTGTTGCTGAAACAGTTAAAGCATGCAAACCCTGTGGCTGAAACAGTCTGTGGTCAACGATGCTAAAACAACAACTCACAGAAGTTGTTACACAGTCTGTGGTATACAACAACTCACACAGAAGAAGATGCTACACTCGCCATGGTCAACGATGCTGAAACAACAACTCATAGAAGCTGTTACACAGTCCGTGGTATACAACAACTCACACAGAAGAAGCTGCTACACTTGCCATGGTCAACGATGCTGAAACAACAACTCACAGAAGCTGTTACATAGTCTGTGGTCTATAGCAGCTCACACAGAAGAAGTTGTTACATAGTCTGCGGTCTACGATGCTGAAACAACAACAAAAAATTGTTACATTGACCACGAAAACCGCACCTTGAGCTAGCATTAACCATCGTTGCTGCTTGAGATCAAGTTGCTGAAACAATCAGAACTCAAATCTCGTGGCTGAAACAGCCCACGATTTGCGATGTTGAAACAGCATACAACAACAGTAACAAGAAGACTAATAAAGAAGCTGTTACTCCAGCCGCAATAACAACACCTCACTCAACACTTGTAATAGCATTCTATTACGAGAGACTAGGATACCCTATTCCAGTTTAGAAAGTCGATCTGACTAAGAATAGGACTCAGATGTACACTTGTAAATTGTTGATCAAATTGTATCAAAGGGATTATCCTCTTTAAATAAGAGGAAATCACCATTAGAGATCATCTTCTATTTTAGCTAAGAAAGGATTTACAGAGAAGGATGAGTTTTACTTCAGATTGTAATATGGTACAGTTGACAGATGAATAAAAGACTATACTGAGCATTTCTCTCTAGTTCCTTTCATTTCAAGGGAATCTTGTGAGAAGGGAGGGCCCACCTTCTTCACAAGATTCACCCATTAGCTTTATAGCGTGTTAGTGTTATTTCTGTTCATGCCT